>JAIOTZ010000765.1:0-44497 GCA_023374045.1 Limonium bicolor
ATTGATGATTAGAGGTATAAAGACCTAAGGGAATAAGTTAAGTATAAACTTAAAGTTTAAGGTTAGTTGTAAGAATAAGTTGTAAAACTTAAGAGGTGTTAGGTGGGGAATCATTATGGGTTAAGTAAGTTAATTAAGTTGAATTAAGTTAAGTGATAAATAACCTAAACTGAATCAATGTAGGACTTGAGAGTTTGGACTCCGGAGGAGAGTAAGCAACCAAGCGATCAACGGTGAACGGTACAGTTCTTCTTGTGACCTGCTTGCTAACGAGGTGTCCCTCGGCTTGTGTGCTATTTGTTTTTGGTGTGCTCACTAACAAGATAAAGCATGCAACCGAGCTTATGTTTATTGTATGTTGTGTGATGTTGGAAAACTAACACAACTTACCTTGAGAACTGAAATACCCCAAACCTAGGCATGTGTTTAAACATTAAAACATGATTTATTAAGACTAAAAAGAGTCTTAGAAACATTAGTAAACAAATTTAAACAAAAGAAAACACAAAATGTGCTTTAAAGTCAATAAGAGCTAAAATGTGCTCTAAGCTTGGAATAAGCTTGGGTAAGACCTAATGAACTTACCAAGACCTTATTTATATATTAATGAACATATTAAATCAATTACCAAGAAAACCAAGCTAGAAAACAAGTTAAAACACAAAATGTGCTTTAAGAAGTCTTAAAGCACATTTTTGAAAATTGTCTTGTAAATGAGTTTTGAGTGGCTAAATGTCCATCATTACTCTTAAATATATATGTGTACTATATAGTATCACATTTGGGTGGCTATTAATGGGAAATCAAAAATTTCACTTCTAAGTGCCTTGTTTTGGTGAATAGTGATTTTTCATAAGCTATTTTGTAACATATGTTTGTATAAGTAATTAAATTGACAAATAAAGACTATATTACCCCTAAGTATAAATGGGGGCTGGTTTTCTTAAGTGTGGTGACTCACCACTCTCTTATTAATGTATTAAGTAAGTATGATAAGTAAATAAACTACTTTTTACTTTTAACTACAAATATCTTCAAAAAGTAAGTTCTATCTTCATTCTCTCATTTCCTCTTCATTCACACGGTTCCAATTCTTCCTCCCTTCTTGCTGTTCTCCTCTCACGGTAATATCCACCACCATTAAAACTCCATCTTTGACCTCTTGCTAAATCAAGCTCACTTGTCCAAATCAAATTCTAAGACCACCAATCTCTTCCTCTCATCAAGCTCTTCATTTCTATCTTCTCAAAACTTCAAGAGCCCCATTTCGGTGCCATGGAGTTCCACCATTGAAGGAGCTTGAGCTTGTCTTTTGACATATTATTACTCTCCTTTACTTCTAGGTAAGGAATCTCAAATAAAAACTACATTTCCTTCATGTTTTGTGGTAACCGAAAATACCCATTTAAGGTGCTCTTTGTGTGACTTTGTTCTAGCTTCATTCCAACTCTTCATGGACTAGGTGGAGTCCTCTCTTGATATATACTCAAACTCTCTTCAAAGAACAAGGTAAAACAACTACATTATGTTTTTGAAACAATGTAAATTAGGGTTTACAATGAGATGAAGCTTATTAGCTTGAATACTCATTATAATGTTTTGTATATTGTTTAGAACTTGACAAGGAATCAAAATACCATACCGGTTTTGTAAGGAAACAGAAGGAAGTGTTTTGGAAAGAGGTAAATACTAATCAATGTTGTCAATGCCTTAGGAGAAATGAGCTTATAATGCTTATTAAAACTACCTAAAGAGCAAATGGTGAATGACTTAGTGAAGTGTTCTCAAGAGACTAGTAAGAGGCATATGTTTGTTGAGTGTATTTGCAGGTCAAGGCATATATATTATGGAAATTCAGTGTTTAGAGTTATGCATTTTAAGGGCCGAAGAGCCATGCATTTTAAGGGCCTAAGTGCCATGCAATTTAAATTATGCACTATATTGTAATGTAGTGTGAAGTTGGTGAAGTTGTGTATGAGAGTGTTCTTGGTGATTCTAGGTGTTCTTGTGTTGTTTAATGGAGAAAACAAAGTGTTTAGGCTTAGTAATGTCCTAGGGAATCCATGTCAAAATTCAGGTAAGAAGCAAGAAGTTCTAAGTGTTTACATAAGGTTTGGTAATTAGAGGTGTTAGGAAATGACTAGGTGTTTTACAAGAGGAGATATAATGTCTTAAGTGTTCTAGAGTGTAACAAGGATTTAGGCATGAGCTTGAGGTTTTTAGTATGTACCAAAGTCATTTTGGACTTAGGTAAAGACTTAGGCAAACTTTGGTAAAATAAGGAGAAAGTGTAAACTTGGAAAAGAATTTCAAGAATGACATAAGGAGTTAGTTGTGAGAAATAATGCTTAAGAGGTGATGTTAAGATGAGGGAAAGCATTTTGGGATAGTAGTTATCATAGGTGAGAACACCATTTAGAAACCTAGTATAAAATGTTGTAAGTGTTAAGGAATTTTACAAGGAATTAAGTAAAGGCTTAAGGAATTAGAAAATGAGTTTCATGGATGTTGTATGTGGATATAAGGGTACCAAATGTTGATAGGAGACGTTTAAGAGGCTTTAGGAGAAGTTTGTGAAGATTTGACAAAGTTTGGGTAAGTTAGAGGACGTCCGACCCAGGGGTCCGACCCACGTTTGGGTCGGACAGCCTCTGTTAGACGTCAGGAAATTGTTCTGGAATGTCCGACCCAGAAGGGTGTGGTCGGACATGGGTCGGACGGTCATATTTCAAAGGAGGGAAAACGTTCTGGAATGGTCCGACCCGAGAGTGAGTCGGACGTGGGTCGGACGGGCGTGTTTGTAAGGCGGTAAAATGTTCTGTAATGGTCCGACCCAGAAGGGTGGGTCGACATGGGTCGGACATGCATGTTCTGAGGTCGAGGAAATTCTCTGTAATGGTCCGACCCAGTCGAGTGAGTCGGACGTGGGTCGGACATGTCTCTGGAATGGTCCGACCCAGAAGGTTGGGTCGGACATGGGTCGGACAAGGTAAGGTTCAGACCCGAAAACCACTGGAAGGGTCCGACCCAGTTGTGGGTCGGACGGTGGGTCGGACATACCAAAACTTAAAAAAAAAAAAAAAAAACAGAAAAGAATGTGACTTATGTAGTAACCCTAGGGTGTATAATGAGGGTAACCTAGGGTAGTATAGACATTAAATATGTCATACAATCGTGTTAAATACTTAACAAGTTTGAATTGAATAAATAATTAACCGACGTTATTAATTATGTATAGGAGTGACCTACGGAGGAAACCAATCGAGGCAAGGACCAAGGTATGGTTTTCTTGCAGTCTGTTGTCTACCGGTTTACACCGGCTTGGGTTGTTGTTTGCTTTCTGATTGTACGACCTTATAAGATTAAGGCATGAAAAGAGTTAACAGATGTTATACATTATGATGTTGCAATGTTGTGCCTCCTTTCCCTTGGTTGTCTAACAAAACCTAAATACTTACTTGTTGTGACTTAACAAAACATTGTGTGATACTAAAAGTGCTAACCGGGGAGTGAGGAGTCCGGTCATGTTCCGGCCACGCGTGTGAGGACGGGATCGATATCATATCCGGTTCGGCTCCTTGGTGTATGTATAGGTTGTATTCCAATTTGGTTTCTTCCCTTAGCTTATCCAAAGCTAGTTACGACTCACGTCGGGCCACAGGGCATACGAATGGTTATTTCGGTGTGCTTGGGATTACTATATCCGACACACCGTGGGTATAAGTTAACCGTTCGATATAACTGGACGGTAACGAGGTTGGTACGAGCTTAACATGGGATTGGCAATAATCTAAGGCTCACTTGTATACTAACTATGGGGAAGGTTCCTTTTGAGAACGGTTTTACGGTGTTATTGTATGTTATGGTGCTATGCAATTTCCCTTGCTATGCTATGGTGTTATATATGTTGAAGTTTAAAATGATGCCATGTTATCATGACAATTGGTTGCGACGTATCCCGGTAGCGATGGGGCGCGGATTTTAACCATACCAGCAAAGGTTGCTGACCCCTCGGGGCTCCATATTTTACTGCAGGAGAGGATCGAAAGAAGAAGCGGAGAGTGGCTCTAGATCTGGTCGTTTGATGTACTTTTGGTATTTTGGTTGTTGAGCCCGGGATGCGCCTGTGCTCCCGAGGCTTACATTTTGGTACCGTTTGTTTAAACAGTGGTGGATGTTTACGGTTGGTAGTGTGTGATGTAAATTAAATACTCGGTATGGTTGATTATATATATATGTGGAAGTTAGGATCTATGCTGGGAGTCTGATCATCAGACCGATACACTTGTATTATTCTGCCTAGTTAACCACGTGGGTGTTAACGGCGTTTGTGACACCCAAAGCGTTTAATTAATGTGGTTGGTTTTCCGCTGCGATTTCAGTAGTTTGTTAGGGGTAGTAGGGTTACAAAAAGTGGTATCAGAGCGAAGTTATCGCTCTGATGACTTGAATACCGAGCTAGAAATATACCGAGTTAGGAAATCTAACCATAGTTACCTAGTGAACAGATTTGGAAAGGTTAACCCACTAACTAAGTGTGGAAATACCTTGCTATCGGAAAGCATTACAAACCGTGGACCGATAAGGTGCAAGCATGAGGCTAATGAAATGTTCATATGAATTCAGATGGCAGGTAGACCACAAGGTAGAGGCCGCGGGCGCGGTACTGGAGGTATGGGTGACCAGGGCGATGATACTACGGCACAGACCATGGCTGAGGCAGTAGCAGCCGCCGTAGCCCAGATGGTACCCCAGATGGTTGCTGCATTACAGCAAGGGCAACAGCCCGGAGTTCAGCCACCGCCACCACCGCCACGAGAGACCAATTGGGTCAAGGCGTTGGCTGATCTGAGACCGCCATCATTCAATGGGGAGACCGACCCTCGAAAGCTGGAGGCGTACATCTCTGAACTGGAGACCGCCTACGAGACCTTGGCAGTACCTGCTGAAGCTAAGGTCCGTCTTGCCGCTTACTACTTGAAGGGTACGGCACAGAGTTGGTGGAAGTTGGTGAAAGAGGACAGGATGGCTGATCCTGAGTTTGGTTGGAGGGAGTACACGGCTCTACTGCGAGCCAAGTATTACCCTGTACATGTGCAGGAGGCCAAGCGCCTCGAGCTGGACAGTCTGAGGCAGGGGGATAAGATGTCGGTTGATGACTACTACACCGCATTCACCGGCCTTATCCACCTGTTACCAGACCTTGGGTACTCGAACCGAGTGTTGGTGAACCGGTTCTACAATGGTCTTAGCCACCGTCTCCGCTATGGGATGGGGCCAGCTGAGTATACTACCTTGCAGGTAATTAGAGTACCTTGTAGTGAATCAATTTATACCATGAGTGAATGTTAATGTGAGTTGGTAAGTTGTTTTTGCGGGGCATGACTGACATCCTAAAATTCAGGAGTGCTATCATGCCGCTGCTAAGGTTGAAATTACCGTCCGTCTGAGGGACGAGGAGAATGCGCACAAGCGCAAGGCCACGAACGAGGGCCAGAGTCAGCAAGGGTATGAGGGAGGAAAGAAAAAGAAACCCTACCCTCAGCCCCAGAAGAGTCAGTACCAGGGTGACAAGGGCCAAGCCCAGACCACTACAGCTGATGAGCCACTGAAGCTCACGTATGCGTATGCGGCGAAGCCTCTACGCTCCTACCCACCTAAGGGTAATTGTTTAATCATGTGTATCTAGATGAGGTGTATGTTATTAAGATGGGAAGTGAGTATTGATTGTGTGTTGTGATAGCAGCTAGCGCGGGTTCTGGACCGGAGCGCCACTTTTACTGTAAGTGGTGTAACGGAGACCACCCCGGCAAAGACTGCAAGGGGAATGACGTGAAGTGTCATTACTGCCAGAAGATGGGGCACCGTGAGTTCGAGTGCTGGCAGAACCCTAGTGGCAGGAACTATAAGCCAAAGGGGCAGTGGAAGGGTAAGACTACCACGACCACCGAAAGCCCGAAGGCGATCATCCAGCAGACTTCTGACAAGAAGTACACTGAATCCCAGAAGGGGAAGGGTACGGGGTCCGGCAAGGCCGCCCTGAATGTGGTGGACCGGTCTGAGGCACCAGGGTCCTCTTCGAGACCAGGTACCGCCTAAACTGTTAAATGAAAAAGTGATTGCTTACCGCATTTCATGCATGAGTGTTGTATTAGTGAGTCTAATGTACAACCACCTAAGTAATGAGATAAATAATGATGTGAGAGATACCTAAATTAGACAATGTGGAAAACTTAGGAACCTTCAATATCTGTTATCCAATCCCGCCCACACCAAACCCTGAAGAGACCACCATTAGCATCACCGAATTCCCACTGGAGCAATGTCAGGTTATCCAACCAGGTATGATACTCTTAAATGGATACCTGACACCGGAGGCACAAATCCACATCATCAGACGTTGCAACGAACTTGGAGCAGCACCAGGAGGTTTCTACACACCCGAATACCCGAGCGGTTCGAAAATGAAGCTGAAGATGATGTGCATGGGTAAGGACTGGAATCCCTACACCAAGTCATATCAGGATGTGCGAGCTGAAGACGGAACAACTGTACTAGGCATACCTGAGGAGTTCCTTGCGGTTGTTAACCACACCGTGGGAATTGCTCAGCAACTTGAATCGGAACCGATTCCGAACGTGGAAGCAGACTTATGCATTGTGAACTTCTACCAGAAAGGTGGACGGTTAGGGTTACACCAAGATAAGGACGAGTCACCCGAGTCTCTAAGTAAGGGAGTACCCGTGGTGTCTTGGTCCATTGGTGATACCGCTGTGTTTATGTACGGCAAGCAGAAGCGTGGTGATCTCGCAAGGAAGCTAGTGTTGAAGTCAGGTGATGTATTAATCATGGGAGGAAAATCAAGGATGTTATACCACGGTATCAAGATTAAATTGAATACCGCACCATCGACAGTGGTGAATGCCACACATCTGAAACCCAGACGTTTGAATTTGACTTTCAGGCAGTTTTGAGCCTTGTGTAATCATGTAATGTGTTAAGCCAGTTGTTTGATAAGGGAGCTAAATCTAGCCATGTCTGCAATGTAACCAACTTATGGTGTAAAGACTGTGTTAATGAATAAAGGGATGTTGTTTTGGAGTGTATCAACGTGTTACTACCGTATACTTATGAGTTTGCCAATGAATTAGGCTGTGCACTCGGAACGGGAGGTATACTGAGTGTCTGCAATAAGGCAGAAGCCGGCAAGAGCGGCACAATCCTCACCGGTACCTTCCCAGTGAATGACGTGGATGCATCGATCTTGTTCGACTCTGGAGCCTCACACACTTTCATTTCGCTATCATTTGCGAAGAGGCTGGGGTTAGACGGTGAAGAGATGCCAGACTTCGTGGTCACTCTCCCGTCGAAAGAGCGGATCAGGTGTACCCGCTACTACCGAGATGCTGTTGTTCGAATCATGAATGAGGAGTTTCCGATCGACTTGATAGAGTTCGACGGACTAGGTTTTGATGTGATTGTCGGGATGAACTGGTTGGAGCGGTACAAGGGTAGAATCCTATGTGCCGAGCATCGGCTGCTTCTTCGGAGTCCATCTGGGGTTACTATATCATACCGCCAGAGGCCCAGGGAGCCTTCGACACAGATCATCACCGCCATGGCCATGTATCGTGAGTTGCGACGAGGAAATGATGTATACCTCTGCTATGTCCAGGACATAGAGAGAGACCCTGAGTTTAGCTCAGATGTGCCGGTAGTGTCGGAGTTTCCTGATGTATTTCCTAAGGAACTGCCGGGCATGCCGCCAGCACGAGAGGTTGAGTTTGAGATTGATCTAGTTCCGGGCACCGGACCCATTGCGAAAGCACCTTATCGTATGGCTCCAGCAGAGATGACAGAGCTCAAGGAGCAGCTGAGAGACCTACTCGACAAGGGCTTTATCCGCCCTAGTGTTTCACCATGGGGAGCGCCGGTCCTCTTCGTGAAGAAGAAGGACGGTAGCCTCCGCCTGTGTATTGATTATCGGGAGCTGAATGCTGTTACGGTGAAGAACCGTTACCCTTTACCACGCATCGACGATCTATTTGATCAGCTGAGGGGAGCATCAGTATTCTCCAAGATAGACCTACGTTCCGGATACCACCAGATTGCCATCCGTGACAGTGATATCGAAAAGACAGCATTCAGAACTAGGTATGGGCATTATGAGTTCACTGTTATGCCGTTTGGCTTGTCAAATGCACCAGCAAAGTTCATGGACTTAATGAACCGTTTGTTCCAAGATCAGTTGGACAAATCAGTGGTAGTCTTCATCGATGACATACTTGTGTATTCGAAATCGAGAGGTGAGCATGAAAGCCACCTGAGAGATGTATTGCAAACATTGAGAAAGAATCAGCTGTATGCTAAATTTTCTAAGTGTGAATTTTGGTTGAACCAAGTATCATTCCTTGGACATGTGATTTCTGAGGCCGGGATCGCTGTTGATCCGGCAAAGATAGA
This sequence comes from Limonium bicolor, assembly GCA_023374045.1. Lineage (NCBI taxonomy): Eukaryota > Viridiplantae > Streptophyta > Magnoliopsida > Caryophyllales > Plumbaginaceae > Limonium > Limonium bicolor. The sequence goes on from JAIOTZ010000765.1 coordinate 8,464, forward strand.
TGCAGTGCGCACCTGGCCTAGGCCGAAGACAGTTACCGATATCAGGAGCTTCCTCGGTCTGGCAGGTTACTATAGGAGGTTTGTGAAGGACTTCTCCAGTGTCTCGAAGCCGATGACTTCCTTGATGAAAAAGGATGCACCATTCGAGTGGACAGTCGACTGTGAGAGTGCTTTCACGAGTCTCAAGGATGCTCTGACATCTGCACCGGTTCTGACTTTACCAGACGGTCCAGATGGTTTTGAGGTCTATTGCGACGCATCAGGCAGGGGTATGGGTTGTGTGTTGATGCAACACGGGAAGGTCGTGGCTTACGCCTCCCGACAGCTGAAGAAGCATGAAGAGAACTACCCTACCCACGACTTAGAATTGGGTGCCATTGTCTTCGCATTGAAGATATGGCGACATCATTTGTATGGGGTAAGCGTGACAATCTATTCCGACCACAAGAGTTTGAAATACTTGTTCACTCAGAAAGAGTTGAACATGAGGCAAAGGAGGTGGGTCGAGTTTCTAAATGATTATGACATCAATTTACAGTATAAGGAGGGTAAGGCAAATGTGGTAGCTGACGCATTGAGTCGCCGAGCACACTCTCTCCATTCGCTAGTCTCTCATACTGGCTTGGTTGAAGAGGTGCGGAGTGCCCAAATGACGGATCAGTATATGGTGGAGATTAGACAGAAGCTTATTGATGGCACATTCGAGGGTCAGAAGTACGACTTCAGACTCCACGATGATGACCTGATTAGGCTCAATGGCAGATTATGTATACCGAGGAGTAGCGTTGAGCTGAAGGAGCGCATATTGAGTGAATCCCATTGTTCTACGACATCGATTCACCCCGGAGCTTCAAAGATGTATAAAGGTATGAAAAGATATTTTTGGTGGGCTGGAATGAAAAGAGATGTGAATGATTATGTGTTGAGGTGTCTCACTTGTCAGAAGGTCAAGTTTGAGCACCGACGGCCTGGTGGTATGGTGCAGCCAATGCCAGTGCCGGAGTGGAAGTTCCATGACATATCTATGGACTTCGTGGTAGGGCTTCCGCCTACAAGGGGAGGTCTGAATATGATTTGGGTTGTGGTAGACCGACTGACCAAGGTGGCTCGATTCATACCGATGAAGGACACCTGGAAAGTGGCTAAGCTTGCAGAGCTCTTCGACAGAGAGATTGTAAGACATCATGGGGTTCCGAAAACGATAGTATCTGACAGAGATACCAGATTCCTATCCAGATATTGGAAGTCTACACGAGAGGCACTGGGTACTGAACTGAAATTGAGCACAGCGTTTCACCCACAGACAGATGGGCAGAGTGAGCGCACCATCCAGACACTTGAGGATATGCTACGTGCATGTGCACTTGACTTTCAGACCAGCTGGATTGATAAGTTACATCTGATCGAGTTTAGTTACAACAACAGTTATCATGCATCGATCAAGATGTCTCCCTTCCAGGCCTTGTACGGTAGACCATGCCGCACGCCATTATGCTGGGATGAGTCGAGTGAGACGGTCATTATAGGACCAGAGTATCTTGAGCAAGTTCAGGCAGAAGTTCGCCAGATAAGGGCTAACATGAAAGCAGCTCAGGATAGACAGAAGTCGTACGCAGATGTGCGCAGACGTGACCTGGAGTTCGCCGTGGGCGATCAGGTATTTTTGAGAGTATCCCCCATGAAGGGAGTATTTCGTTTTGGCCAGAAGGGCAAATTGAGCCCAAAATATGTGGGGCCTTATGTTGTGACGGAGCGGATCGGCCCGGTAGCTTATAGACTTGATTTACCCGCCGAGCTGGGCAAGGTACATGATGTATTTCATGTGTCCCAGTTGAAGAAGTATATGTCTCATCCGTCTCATGTGCTTCAGCCGGAAAGGCTAACCTTAGAGCCGACCATGCGATCGGTGGAGACTCCCGTACGGATTCTGGATACTAAGACTCGAGACACTCGCCATAAGTCCGTGAGACTGGTGAAGGTCCTCTGGTCTAACCAGGACGTTGAGGAGGCCACTTGGGAGCTGGAAGATAAGATGAAGGCGAAGCACCCGTCATTGTTCGCTTCTTAGTGTTTATATGTATAGGGTACGGGGCGTACCCCTTTTAAGGGGGGTAGAGCCGTTTCGGTTGTGGATGTGTTCGACATGTATTATATACATTGTCTATGTTATGTTACAGACCGTTGTGTCTGAATGGTATTATGTGGTTTGGACCTTGAGTCCGTTGTGGTGTAAGAATGATGGAAATGTTGGTAATGATGTTTTGGAAGTATTGTTTTTATAAGTGTTCCCCGTGTTCTAATATTAAGATATGTGGGAAGTGTGAACTTTGGGGACAAAGTTCTTTTAAGGGGGGTAGATTGAAATACCCCAAACCTAGGCATGTTGTTTAAACATTAAAACATGATTTATTAAGACTAAAAAGAGTCTTAGAAACATTAGTAAACAAATTTAAACAAAAGAAAACACAAAATGTGCTTTAAAGTCAATAAGAGCTAAAATGTGCTCTAAGCTTGGAATAAGCTTGGGTAAGACCTAATGAACTTACCAAGACCTTATTTATATATTAATGAACATATTAAATCAATTACCAAAGAAAACCAAGCTAGAAAACAAGTTAAAACACAAAATGTGCTTTAAGAAGTCTTAAAGCACATTTTTGAAAAATTGTCTTGTAAATGAGTTTTGAGTGGCTAAATGTCCATCATTACTCTTAAATATATATGTGTACTATATAGTATCACATTTGGGTGGCTATATTAATGGGAAATCAAAAATTTCACTTCTAAGTGCCTTGTTTTGGTGAATAGTGATTTTCATAAGCTATTTTGTAACATATGTTTGTATAAGTAATTAAATTGACAAATAAAGACTATATTACCCCTAAGTATAAATGGGGGCCGGTTTTCTTAAGTGTGGTGACTCACCACTCTCTTATTAATGTATTAAGTAAGTAATGATAAGTAAATAAACTACTTTTTACTTTTAACTACAAATATCTTCAAAAAGTAAGTTCTATCTTCATTCTCTCATTTCCTCTTCATTCACACGGTTCCAACCCCTTCTTCCTCCCTTCTTGCTGTTCTCTCACGGTAATATCACCACCACCATTAAAACTCCATCTTTGACCTCTTGCTAAATCAAGCTCACTTGTCCAAATCAAATTCTAAGACCACCAATCTCTTCCTCTCATCAAGCTCTTCATTTCTATCTTCTCAAAACTTCAAGAGCCCCATTTCGGTGCCATGGAGTTCCACCATTGAAGGAGCTTGAGCTTGTCTTTTGACATATTATTACTCTCCTTTACTTCTAGGTAAGGAATCTCAAATAAAAACTACATTTCCTTCATGTTTTTGTGGTAACCGAAAATACCCATTTAAGGTGCTCTTTGTGTGACTTTGTTCTAGCTTCATTCCAACTCTTCATGGACTAGGTGGAGTCCTCTCTTGATATATACTCAAACTCTCTTCAAAGAACAAGGTAAAACAACTACATTAATGTTTTTGAAACAATGTAAATTAGGGTTTACAATGAGATGAAGCTTATAGCTTGAATACTCATTATAATGTTTGTATATTGTTTAGAACTTGACAAGGAATCAAAATACCATACCGGTTTTGTAAGGAAACAAGAAGGAAGTGTTTTGGAAAAGAGGTAAATCTACTAATCTAATGTTGTTCAATGCCTTAGGAGAAATGAGCTTATAATGCTTATTAAAACTACCTAAAGAGCAAATGGTGAATGACTTAGTGAAGTGTTCTCAAGAGACTAGTAAGAGGCATATGTTTGTTGAGTGTATTTGCAGGTCAAAGGCATATATATTGTGGAAATTCAGTGTTTAAGAGTTATGCATTTTAAGGGCCGAAGAGCCATGCATTTTAAGGGCCTAAGTGCCATGCAATTTAAATTATGCACTATATTGTAATGTAGTGTGAAGTTGGTGAAGTTGTGTATGAGAGTATTCTTGGTGATTCTAGGTGTTCTTGTGTGTTTAATGGAGAAAACAAAGTGTTTAGGCTTAGTAATGTCCTAGGGGAATCCATGTCAAAATTCAGGTAAGAAGCAAGAAGTTCTAAGTGTTTACATAAGGTTTGGTGAATTAGAGGTGTTAGGAAATGACTAGGTGTTTTACAAGAGGAGATATAATGTCTTAAGTGTTCTAGAGTGTAACAAGGATTTAGGCATGAGCTTGAGGTTTTAGTATGTACCAAAGTCATTTTGGACTTAGGTAAAGACTTAGGCAAACTTTGGTAAAATAAGGAGAAAGTGTAAACTTGGAAAAGAATTTCAAGAATGACATAAGGAGTTAGTTGTGAGAAATAATGCTTAAGAGGTGATGTTAAGATGAGGAGAAAGCATTTTGGGATAGTAGTTATCATAGGTGAGAAACACCATTTAGAAACCTAGTATAAAATGTTGTAAGTGTTAAGGAATTTTACAAGGAATTAAGTAAAGGCTTAAGGAATTAGAAAATGAGTTTCATGGATGTTGTATGTGGATATAAGGGTACCAAATGTTGATAGGAGACATTAAGAGGCTTTAGGAGAAGTTTGGTGAAGATTTGACAAAGTTTGGGTAAGTTTAGAGGACGTCCGACCCAGGGGTCCGACCCACGTTTGGGTCGGACAGCCTCTGTTAGACGTCAGGAAATTGTTCTGGAATGGTCCGACCCAGAAGGGTGGGTCGGACATGGGTCGGACGGTCATATTTCAAAGGAGGGAAAACGTTCTGGAATGGTCCGACCCAGTCGAGTGAGTCGGACGTGGGTCGGACGGGCGTGTTTGTAAGGCGGTAAAATGTTCTGTAATGGTCCGACCCAGAAGGGTGGGTCGGACATGGGTCGGACATGCATGTTCTGAGGTCGAGGAAATTCTCTGTAATGGTCCGACCCAGTCGAGTGAGTCGGACGTGGGTCGGACATGTCTCTGGAATGGTCCGACCCAGAAGGTTGGGTCGGACATGGGTCGGACAAGGTAAGGTTCTTCAGACCCGAAAACCACTGGAAGGGTCCGACCCAGTTGTGGGTCGGACGGTGGGTCGGACATACCAAAACTTAAAAAAAAAAAAAAACAGAAAAGAATGTGACTTATGTAGTAAACCCTAGGGTGTATAATGAGGGTAACCTAGGGTAGGATAGACATTAAAATATGTCATACAATCGTGTTAAATACTTAACAAGTTTGAATTGAATAAATAATTAACCGACGTTATTAATTATGTATAGGAGTGACCTACGGAGGAAACCAATCGAGGCAAGGACCAAGGTATGGTTTTCTTGCAGTCTGTTGTCTACCGGTTTACACCGGCTTGGGTGTTGTTTGCTTTTCTGATTGTTACGACCTTATAAGATTAAGGCATGAAAAGAGTTTACAGATGTTATACATTATGATGTTGCAATGTTGTGGCTCCTTTCCCTTGGTTGTCTAACAAGACCTAAATACTTACTTGTATGTGACTTAACAAAACATTGTGTGATCACTAACAAGTGCTAACCGGGGGAGTGAGGAGTCCGGTCATGTTCCGGCCACGCGTGTGAGGACGGGAGTCGATATCATATCCGGTTCGGCTCTCTTGGTGTATGTATAGGTTGTATTCCAATTTGGTTTCTACCTTCCCTTAGCTTATCCAAAGCTAGTTACTGACTCACGTCGGGCCACAGGGGCATACGAATGTTATTTCGGTGTGCTTGGGATTACTATATCCGACACACCTTGGGTATAAGTTAACCGTTCGATATAACTGGACGGTAACGAGGTTGGTAACGAGCTTAACATGGGATTGGCAATAATCTCTAGGCTCACTTGTATACTAACTATGGTGGAAGGTTCCTTTTGAGAACCGGTTTTACGGTGTTATGTATTGTTATGGTGCTATGCAATTTCCCTTGCTATGCTATGGTGTATATATGTTGAATGTTTAAAATGAATGCCATGTTATCATGACAATTGGTTGCGCGTATCCCGGTAGCCGATGGGCTGCGCGTTAACCATACCAGCAAAGGTTGCTGACCCCCTCGGGGGCTCCATATTTTACTGCAGGATGAGGATCGAAGAAGCGGAGTGGCTCTAGATCCTAGGTCGTTGATGTACTTTTGGTTATTTTGGTTGTTGAGCCCGGGATGCGCCTGTGCTCCCGAGGCATTACATTTTGGTACCGTTTGTTAAACAGTGGTGGATGTTTACGGTTGGTAGGTGTGATGTAAATTAAATACTCGGTATGGCTGATTATATATATATATATGGAAGTTAGGATCTATGCTCGGGAGTCTGATCATCAGACCGATACACTTGTATTTATTCTGCCTAGTTAACCACGTGGGTGGTTAACGGCATTGTGACACCAAAGCGTTTAATTAATGTTGGTTGGTTTTCCGCTGCGATTTCAGTAGTTGTTAGGGGCGTAGTAGGGTTGTTACAGAGAACCTACTAACTAACGTTTAGTAAGGAATTGTGTGAGACTAAGGAACACTCCCTAATATTAGTTTGTTAATAACCGAAAGAGGTTAAACAAACAAACGTCGCATTGAGACTACTACTAACTTTAACTTTGGGGGGAGTGAGGAATACGGAATGGTAACGGCACATGTGTATTGGGGGAGGTCGGTATCCTTATCAGATACCGACTTCCAAATATGACTTGTCTTCAGACTCGTCACCTAGAGTCGACATATAGACTCGGCCTCCTCGGACTACTTGTTTTAGGAGGGAGGCATACTAAGATGGCGTGGGGGGATCTAGCCTACGTACCCAACAATTTAAATGTTGTGTTATTGCTGGTAAGTGACCTGCTGCTGGCTAGGGTTAACCAAGCCCTACGAAAATAAACAACGAACTAAGGGCTAACCAGTTCTAATGAGAGAATGGTGGCAAATATAAGATAAGGTTGAGATTAGTTGCAACCATTCCTTTTAAAGGATGGTTTGTATTATAAACTAAGATAAGCTACATCCATTCTTTTTAAAGGATGGTTTGTTTCTAAGACTAAGATAAGACTAAGATTGAGGTAAGATAAGGATGGACTAAGATTAAGAGGAAACATAACTTAAGGAGTTAAATAATTAACTCTCTAATTAAGGAACGCATTTAAGTCATTCATTATGTTTGAACTTTGATTGTTCATATTTGGATTGTTGTTTACTGCACTTTCTATTATGTTGGCATCTAATCAACCCTCCATGCTATCGACAATTAGTCGTCGTAGCCACGTTAGCTTGGGGGCCATGAGAGGATCATACCAGCATTCGTGCTGACCCCCTTTTGGGGCTGTTTTTACTACACAGGTGAACGTCAGGAGGCGGCCATCACGAGAGTAAGATGAGGTACAAGCGTTACGGGTTAAGTGTGGCCTATGAGTTGTGCATGTACACTCGTATGGCATTTTGAGTTAGTAATGTATAGGATGTGAGGGGATTGTAAGAAGGATATGTATTTGGTTAAGATTGGTATGTACTAATGTTCGGTATATTCTGTAATCAGACCGTGGCAAGGTCCTGGAATGTATTTGAATCCGTTGCAGAGTTTGTATATATGGTGATAAGTTTGTGATAACCACGATTGGATCGAGATGGGGTGTTACAGTTAATAAGGCATACCATATCAATTAATGTCAACAACATACTCAAAACATAGAGAATTAACCATAAAATAAGTATTTTTTTTTAAAAAATATAAGTATGCGGGTGAACGGGTCGGGTGACCAGGTGAAAATTTTTCACCCGACTCGACCGGTCACCCGAACCCGTTTCACCCGTCACCCGTTTTTTACGGGTTTTGCACCCGTTTTAAGGGTCGGGTGATCGGGTGAAACAGGCACCCGTCACCCATTGCCATCCCTAGCTAAAAGTGCACAAGTTGGCTTGAGAAGATGAAACATTCATGCTGAAGAAACGCCCGTTGTTCGTTATTCAACTGTGGGTCTGTTACTTTTTTTATGTCCAGTGAGCTGAATCTCTTATGTGTGTCTACACTTGGAGGGGAATATAGATTATATCATGGTATTATTTTGTCCCTGAACATTCTGGAGTAATTCTTGACCATTAGATTAGATGGTATAACATTGGAGGGTGGAGATTATGTAAGATTTTGAAATTTTTTGTTTTTTCAATTACTAATTCAAAATAGTAATTTTAGTAGAAAAAAGTGGTGGGTAGTTACCCAAAAAATAGCGTTGTTCACTATATACTACAAAAACTCTTATGCTCTTTTGTTTTTTCACCGCAGTCGCTTCATATCGCAAAACCAGAGGTGAACATTGATGATGTCAAGCTTGGTGACATATATCACGATGGAGTTACTTCTATCCCGATCTGTGAGATTTCTTACATTCTCAAGAGCGGCGGCTGCTCTATTAGTTTGTTCTTTGTTATATACTGATTTTGTTATCCATTGATTCGTTAATTTCTTTATCTATCTGTCTGATTTCTTGCTCGATCGATAATTAGCTAATTATTCTCTAATCATATTATTGATCCATCCTGGCTGGCAACTTTTTATTTACTTTATCAATCTAATCAATTAAACACTTGTTGGCCGAATCTGCGTGAGTATCATTCATTCACACTCCACACAGTAATTTTTTGTTCTCTTCGATCACAGTAAATTTGCAACCATAACCGGTGAAGAAATCAACATACATTCTCCGTGCCTCTCTTCATTCTTTTCATGTGCCTACGCCTCTGTAGAGAAATCACCGGAACTCTGCTGCATCTCACACACCAGATTGAAGATTGGGCTGAAAGCAAATTGAAAACAAGACTGTTGCATTTGACGAAAGACAATGTACCAATAGATGGATGTATTAGTACTAGTTTCTTATTAAGGTACCTCTTTGTTTTCATACATGAAATACCACAAGAATCATATGACATTTATGTATGCCCATCCACAATAAGTATCCATGTACCAATAATTGGATGTATTAGTACCACTTTATTGTTAAAGTAGCACTTCATTTCATACACACAATACCACTAGAATCATACGACATTTATATACCCATCCACAACAAGTATCTAATTGGCCATAAACAATGTACCAATATCTTGATGTATTAGTACCACTTTATTATTAAAGTAGCACCTCGTTTTCATACACGAAATACCACTAGAATCAAATGATATTTATATACCCATCCACAACAAGTATATAATTGGATACAAACAATGTACCAATAACTGGATGTATTAGTACCAGTTTATTATTAAAGTAGCACCTCTTTTTCATACATGAAATGCCACCACAATCATATGACATTTATATACCCATCCACAACAAGTATTTAACTTGGGAATATGTACCAGCTATACGCATAAATAAGTACCAGTCTATTATTAAAGTAACGCCTCTTTTTCATACATGAAATGCCACCACAATTATATGACATTTATATACCCATTTATATACCCATCCACAACAAGTATCTAATTTGGGAAGATGTACCAGCTATAATCATAAATAAGTACCAGTCATATATACAAATAAGTGCTCGTCATTCACATGGAAGTGCCAACCGGATACATAAAGAAGTACCACAAGTTTACAAGACATGGTACCATTTACATCAACTTGCAGAACCAAAACAGAGTGTTGAAAATGACACCAGCCACTTATATATACGTACAAACCATATGTAAAAATAAGTACCAGCCATTCGTACCAGTAATTCTTAGTAAGTACCAGACACAAGTTGGAAGATGTACCAGCTATACCCATAAATCAGTATCAGTCATATAAACCAGCCATTAGCATCAATAAATACCAGCCGCGTTCATAAAGAAGTACCACACATTTACAATACATGGTACCATCTACATCAACTTACAAAACCAAAAAAAATATTGAAAATGATAAAAGAAAACTCATAAATAAGTACCATTCACATGTAAAAATAAGTACAGCCGCATGCATAACCACACATTTCCAATACATGGTACCATCTACATCAACCTACAGAACCAAAACAAATTATTGAAAATGACAAAAAAAAACTCATAAATAAGTACCATTCACATGTAAAAATAAGTACCAGCCATTTGCATGAATAAGTACCGGTCGCATGCATGAAGAAGTACCATGCATTTACAACTTACAAAACCAATACAGAATAAAAACAACAATATCCCCCAACAAAATAGGAACTAACTGGCTTTTTATTATTTGAAATAAATATTAGTCATATAAAATATCAAAGATGATATAAAAAATATTGGATAAAAGAAAGGAAATTAGATAGATCCTTAAAAACTTCTTTATTATTTGAATGTACCATCTAATAAATCAAAATAATTTTGCATGGAATATAGTATTCCATTGACTAGATTATGGTGTTTCATTCTTTATTGTTCGGTATTTTTTGATGTATATTTAGGTCAAATGTAATAAACACATGAGACAAGTAAAGAAATCAAATAATCTTGTTTTTAATACGTAAATTGCAACAAAATTGTAACACCCCATCTCGATCCAATCGTGGTTATCACAAACTTAAACCATATATACAAACTCTGCAGCGGATTCAAATACATTCCAGGACCTTGCCACGGTCTGACTACAGAATATACCGAACATTAGTACATACCAATCTTAACCAAATACATATCCTTCTTACAATCCCCTCACATCCTATACATCTGAAATACCCCTAAATTAATTTAAATTAATTTAGGGGATTTCTTTTATTAAACCTTTAATAATACTATTAAGTATTAAATTATTATATGGAATTATGAATATTAAATTATTATATGGAGTTGTGAAATTTATTTAGGGGTTTTCTCCTATTTAACCCTAATTATTATACATTATTAGATAGTATTATGAATTTAATAATAAGATTTATAAGTCAATAAATCTTGGGAAAATTATTAAACACTCCAAATATATTATAAAGATTTTAGGAAGTGTTGGAACATTGTTTTGAAACATAAAAGTAAATATAAAATTCTAGAAACCTTAAAGCTTATTAAGCCTTGCTAGAGTTGACTTTTTGAGAATGGTCAAACCAGGCCATGAAACCTATACCAAAATAGGTTATGAAAAACCATGAAGATCGATAAAAAGAACGTCAAAAACGGATCATCCTAGCCAAAGTTATGCTAGATTGAAGTTTTGAATCAAAATTTTAAGAGATGCCACGTGTCACTCTTTAATGGGTCGCCCACACTTAGCCGATTCTCTCCCTGAATTTCGGTAACCGATTTCATTACTTTGCCCTAACTTTAGACGGCTATAACTTTTACATCTCTCAATATTTTTCCATGTCGTCTTCTCCATTCTCTTCTCCTACAATTCCTCTTTCCAACCATTACTCACACAAACCCTAACTCAGTCTGAATTAACCAGAAAATTGAGTCAAAGTAGCCACCTTGCGAAAACTGGAACTGCAATTCCAGATTTCTCTTCGAAACAGGTAAATTCGATCAGCCATAACTTCTTCGTTACTCATTCAAATTCCATGTTCTTTAGCTCGTTTTGAAGAGCTCTAATTCCTCTAAAACTTTTGTGTTTATGGTCTGAGCTAATTCTCAACGGATTGGAAGTGTAAGATGTCTAAAGTTTCGGTTTCATCATCACATAAAATCATACCGAAACAGAGAGGTAAACTCGTGTTTTGCGACTTCAATATCTTTCTGTATGGTGCGAGTTAGGTTTAGTTCTTGCTACCAATACGTAGATCTATGTTTCTTCTTTCTAATGAGCCCAAGAACATGGCCTAACTCGATCTAGAACGTATTTTATAGATCTCCGAAGTTGACTACTCGAACAGGCAAGGTTCGAATGTGTTTCCAGAAAACCGAAATCTATTTGCTCCGTTCTTGCAATTCCCGGTGAGTTTTCCACAAATTCTTCCGACGATGCTAAACTACTCTTCATTGTCGACCAAACCCATGTAGCAATTTCCCCTATTATGCATTAGGTTAAGAGAATTTGACCGATTTCCATTCGCAGTCCCGATATAACCCTAACTCTCGAATTGATTTCGAAACTTGATGAACTCTGCATTATAATTGGGGAAATTGACACCAATAGAACCGAAATTTGATTACGAAACTATAGAAACAAGAATCACTCAATTTCGTTCTGTAGATTGTGAGAAAAACGGGATTTAGTACTCAAATCGGGTTTAAGGTTGGCTGAAGAACTCGACGATTCTCGGCCGTCCGATCGTAGTTAAAAGAAACGGACGGCCGAGATTAAAACATTCTAGAATAAGTTTATAAAGGTTTTTATAAATTCCAGTAAATAGTCCTAACTTGTTGGGTTAATTTAAATATCTTCCCGAATGTATTTTGACTTGAAATTTTAACCATAGATTCCTTATTTAATCTAGTTTATTTTGATGTAAATTAATATGGTTTTGGAGTTTTTAAACATAAGTTATGATTTTTGCAAGTTACGGGTTTTCTGGAATTATTTGGCCAAATTAAAAAGAAATTTTTTATGAAATAAAATTTTATAATATGTCTAAAATGTTATAGTTACTGTATATAAATTTGGGAATTTTTGGACAATGGGAAAAGGTTTTAAAAATTATGTTTATGAGTTTTTCATAAGAATAGCCCATAATATAAGGTTTTAATGTAACCAAAAATTAAAGTAAGGTTTGTTAATTAACTTTTAAGCTGGGGAAAATAAGGGAAACTAAATTAACATTTTATAACAGTAAGTTTATAAATGTTTTTGTATTAGCTTTTAAGAGAAGTGAAATTATTTGCATATATGTATATACTTACTAGTGGAAACTTATATAAATCAAGGAATATAGTTATTTTTACGTTTTATTTATTATATATATGGGAGTTAATATTCTTAAATAAAACCAAGGAATATATATATATCTATATTTTTACACATATGTAAAAGAAATAAAATAGTGACTTAGGTTAAATCAAGGAGCTAAATTAATCTACATTTATGTTAATTATATAATATGGTAGTTAATATACTTAACTGAAACTAAGGGAAATACTTTATTTTATTAACCATATTTTGGATGTAGGTGTGTGTAAAAGTTAATATAAATAATTAAATACAATAAAACTACATAAATAATGTTTGTATAAATCCTAGTATATATAAATATATACACAAAACATAATAAAATTAAATACCTTATAGGAAATATAATACGAAGGAATTAATAAGTTAAATTTAGGAGTATTTGTAATTAGATTACATAAAGTGTTACACAAATAGATTATATAATTAATAATAAAATGAATGAAATACTTTTACATTTAAATGTTCTTATTATATAAACAATAATAAAAAAATGAGTTACTTTTACATCCAAATGTGAAGAGGATTATTAAGTCTAGATTTAATCATTTCTTGACATTATAGTATTGAGTAATAACTTAATATTTTAAGATGAAATCATTAAAAGGATTAGATATAAAACTATATTAAAATGTGATTAGGAATTTAATCTAAATAATGATCCTTAAGTTTCTTGGAATTAGATAAGACATATAAAATACATTTATAACATTAATTACCAATATTCAGAATGAGAGTTTATAAATAGGTGATGTCTTTAATGGTTAGGACTTATAAAAGGTTTGTAAATAGTAATTAGAGAATTAGAACCTTTGAGCCTTTAGTTAGATGAAGCTAAGTTAAATAGGATATTATACTGATTTACCTTTTGACACTGGGAAATAATATGTCACTTGGATATAAGATATGAGGATTTTTCAGAATACACGATCCTATTAAATAATTTACAAATTCACTTATGAATTGAGGATTTAATTCTTAGGTAAATTTTACCTTACGTCGGGATATAATGTTTATCCTGAAATACAATAAAGGAAATTAATTCATTAAGTTATTCCTTTGAAACCTTAAGTTTTGTAATAATCCAAAATGTAATTAAGACATAAGTTTATTAAAATTTGGTACAAAAGGATTATACATAGTCTATGGAGGGAATGTGTGTAAAAATAAAACATTTAGGAAATTAAATGTAAGTAAGGATACATAAAGGGTGATACTAAACACCTTTTTGCATAGGTAATAATAAAACATATAATATACCTTGTGGATACTAGATGTGTAAGAGTTATTAAATTTAAAAAATTTCCTAAGGAATGTTTTGGGATAAATCCTAATATATGTATATAAGTATATTAGAAATATTAAGAGATCATGTTAACATTTTTGTGGGAAACTTAATTAGAAGAATATATATATATAACTATATACTGGTGCTAAGTTTCAGGTCTTTAATCAATGTTGTAGTAATTAGCCAATGATAACTTAAAAGTTTATTTAACTAGTCCATGGCTAGGAGTAAGTAAGTAAAATAAAATTAGACATATTTGTTAGACAAGAAATTCAATGGCGTAGTTGGTCAAGATAAACCTGGAACTGAGTCGGGGTTGCATGTTCGAAACCCGCATAATCCTTTTAGGGAATTTAGTTTAAATAGCGAAACCGCAACCCGGTCTTGGACTAACCTACTAAGCCCAAGTCTGTGAACTTCAAAAGCCATTTAAACAGTCCAAGAGAGTTTGGGCCGCTCTCAGGTTAAACTTCAAATCATTCCGGATTAAATGAAATGGGCCTAACAAAAGAGTTAATTACCTGAACCTGGCCCAGATACTACGTGAGGATAATTGTAAACTTTAACTATTATCCATTAAGAGTAAAAGGTGTTTAGCTCTGTGAGCTACTTAACTGATCGATACTTGGAACATTAATTTATGTGATTAGTGGAAGTTTGCACTTTCTGTTTGGCTACTCTACAGCGTTACCCAGGTACGATTTCTCGTACAGCTGATGTGTTTTGGACTTTATGGAATGTTTTGTACGATTTCTCGTACTACGTTATTTTTGCTGATTGACTTGTGGAATGTTTTGGAAAATGCTAACTGACTTTAAGAGGAACTTCTAAAAAGGAAATGGTTGTGTGACTGACTCAGCTTGTGTGACTAACTGAGCCTTGGATGTGGAACTCATTTGGGTATTGGTTTCTTCTATTTGGTGTCCCGTTAGACATTGACTGCTTAGGGTTTACGCTTCTGCACTCTGTAGGACTGAGTGTTTTGGTATTGCTCTGGGTAGTTGGTGATCTATTGGGAATTTGGAAAAGGTCAATCTTGGGAATCTTTCTTTCGACGTGCGCGCGTCTTCATGGTAACAGCAGGGGGCTGTATATCCCTCGCCCATAGGGGCATTTATATTTAACAGCAGGGGGCTGTATATCCCTCGCCCATAGGGGCATTGATATTTAACAGCAGGGGGCTGTATATCCCTCGTCCATCAGGACATTTAAATCTGACAGCAGGGGGCTGTATATCCCTCGTCCATATGGACATTGATATCTAGCGGTGGGGGCCATCTCTCCCAATTGAATTATTCCACTCTTGAGTTATTGGTTCTTGGATCTATCTTATTGTTCCTAGTCCTTCGTGACTATCTGAGTCTTTATACTCCGAACGGGAATTGGTTCTAACATCAACAATGGATGCTTGCTAACTATGTGGTGTGACTACTTAAGTGGATGACTTGTTTTGGAAGTTCTCTATCTCTATCTTTGTCTTGTTTTCTTTTCTCTTTAACTTGATTGTTTTGAAGTGCTTTATCTCGGTTTTACTTTTAAGAGTTTGTTTTCATGTTACTGTTTATTTTGAAGAGTTATGTTTTTTAAGTTTGTTTTTGGAGAATTGTACCAGTTCCATTCCAGGGAACTGACTCACCCCTCTCGGGGTGGGCTGCTTGGTTTCATCTTGCAGGTACGAATTGATTTACAGGTGGCCACGAAGAGAATGAGCGTTTGGGATGGGACTAGGTTTTGTGGAGGGTTAATGTGTTTAATTTCTATTATGTTGGTGTTAAGTTTTTCTCGAGTTCAGACCGTAGCTTTTGTAGGTTGTAAGTTGTAATTGGTGAGGTTTGGTGCCGGGTGTTTGGAACCCGATGGTCTGTAATCGCCTTAGAGTTTTATTTCCGCTGTATTTATGGTTAATAGGGGCGTTACAGAAAGTGGTATCAGAGCGTAGTTACGCTCTGAACCCGAGAAAACAAGCCGAGTGAAATACTTAGATTATAGGTGCACTTAAAACTGGGGAACTGGGGTAGAATTGGGAAGTGAGGACTCCAGTAAGGCACGACTCCTAACCCTTCTTGGAATTGTGAATGATTCCTTTACACACTTTTCTTTTGTGAATGTCTGTTGAGTGTGATGTGTTGTTATACCGTTCCAACAATAAACTATAGAATATATATATATATATATATATATATATATATATAGTTTGGAACATCCTATATTAAGTACGATAAGATTTTGGTTGAGATAAACCAAATATTAAGCTATTTTTCAAAAGCATACTCATGGGGAATACATTGCTAAAAATGCAATCCTTTAAAAGCTAGTACACAGATTCCTAGAATTTTAAAGAATACTTTTGGTTGAAAACAGTATACAAATAGAACTTTACATAACTATATTAGTATTGATATTATGTGAAGTACTTCAACTCCTTTAAGGTTTAAAAATAAATCTCAAGAATTACTTGGTACAAATGTTGCCTAAAGGTAATAATTGGATAAATCTTAAGTCTAGAAAATTATTAAGTTAACAAACACTAGTAGCATACACCCGAACCCATAAACCACACTAAAACTCTATGCTAACTTTAGAAAGAAAATACCTAAACCTAACACCCTACGGGAAGTGCCTGGTGCGACGAACTTCTAGGCTGAAAGTAGTGGGGGTGCACACCCACTTCTGGAAGTTTAGGGGCTAGACAAGCCTTGTCATCTAACCGTATATAATCTTCTACGCAGGTGATGGATTGTGTTGAACTTGAGGGGAAGTGGTGGTAAGACGTTGCCATCATGGAATCTTGAGCTAGGCATATTTCATTACTAGCCACAATGAACAGTTCAAAACTCGTATATTAAGATCCAGTATTAAATTCATGCATGTAAAGAGTTTACCGAGTTAAATCTTTGGTGAAAAATACTTACCTATGGAGTGAAAACACATGAGTAATAATAAACTAAATATCATGGATCCTTAAATACTCGGAATATTGAGCATCTAGTGAGAAATTGAGAGTTACTTAAAGATTGGAAATTCTCATGTTTATTTGGAAGTTTAACATTATACATGTATAAAATTTTAGAAGTCACACTAAGAGTGATATTTACTAAAAGCCACCATTATCTAAGAGAGTACTAAGATTTAATGATCAGAGTAATACTTACATAGAACAAACCCTAAGAAAAATAATTATCAAGAGTGAGTGAACTTTCACTAGACTAATTCATTTGACTTAAAATTTATATAGAGAGTCCCTACCTGGGAAAAAATAAATTTTAAGATAAAGAAATCAGATTTTGGAGCTATATTATAATTGATATGTACTTCCTAAAACTCGGCCTTATGATAAATTATGTAAATATATAATAAGTAAATACCTAATGGTTCGTCTAGAATACTATAGTTAATTATAAAAACAATTGAAACTTGAGAAGTCACAGAAAATATTTATTTTATGAAGTTTTAACATATGGTTGGCTAATAAAACCCTTGAAGATAATTTTGGAAGATTATTGAGGATTATTAAATGATCTGAAATATTATTTTAAACTACTCAAGTACGTTACACCTGATTTATAGCTTGTTAATATAATTGATATGATAAATGATCCTATAATGACGTATAATTCGTAGCGGTCATAAAATGAAAGGATAAGGATCATAAAATAAAATTTTATAACAGTTAAGAAAATACAAATAGAAAAGCGGTACGAGGGCGTACCTTAACTCTTTTAAGGGGGATATACTGACATACTCTTCCTTCGTCATCTCATCCAGAGTATGCCATGTTGCCTTATTAGTAGAATGAGAGGTGTTTGTATGTGCTTGGTTTTTACATTATGACACAGTATGTGGCTGTTGATTTTCATCATGTTATGTCTTGGTATATCTTGGTTCGTTTTGATTTTGAGTAATCTCGTGTGCAATGTTGTTATGGAAATGGATGGAAATAAAGGATTAGATTGGTATGGAATTTCATTGGAATTATTATTGTCTCAGCACACCCGAAGCGGTGTGAGTGCCTACTAGTTGATTTTCTGAAACTTCGAGGCGAAGTTTCTTTGAAGGGGGATATACTGAAATACCCTTAAATTAATTTAAATTAATTTAGGGGATTTCTTTTATTAAACCTTTAATAATACTATTAAGTATTAAATTATTATATGGAATTATGAATATTAAATTATTATATGGAGTTGTGAAATTTATTTAGGGGTTTTCTCCTATTTAACCCTAATTATTATACATTATTAGATAGTATTATGAATTTAATAATAAGATTTATAAGTCAATAAATCTTGGGAAAATTTCTAAACACTCCAAATATATTATAAAGATTTTAGGAAGTGTTGGAACATTGTTTTGAAACATAAAAGTCAATATAAAATTCTAGAAACCTTAAAGCTTATTAAGCCTTGCTAGAGTTGACTTTTTGAGAATGGTCAAACCAGGCCATGAAACCTATACCAATAAATAGGTTATGAAAAACCATGAAGATCGATAAAAAGAACGTCAAAAACGGATCATCCTAGCCAAAGTTATGCTAGATTGAAGTTTTGAATCAAAATTTTAAGAGATGCCACGTGTCACTCTGTAATGGGTCGCCCACACTTAGCCGATTCTCTCCCTGAATTTCGGTAACCGATTTCATTACTTGCCCTAACTTTAGACGGCTATAACTTTTACATCTCTCAATATTTTTCCATGCCGTCTTCTCCATTCTCTTCTCCTACAATTCCTCTTTCCAACCATTACTCACACAAACCCTAACTCAGTCTGAATCAACCGGAAAATTGAGTCAAAGTAGCCACCTTGCGAAAACTGGAACTGCAATTCCAGATTTCTCTTCGAAACAGGTAAATTCGATCAGCCATAACTTCTTCGTTACTCATCCAAATTCCATGTTTTTTAGCTCGTTTTGAAGAGCTCTAATTCCTCTAAAACTTTCGTGTTTATGGTCTAAGCTAATTCTCAACGGATTGGAAGTGTAAGACGTCTAAAGTTTCTGTTTCATCAGCACATAAAATCATACCGAAACAGAGAGGTAAACTCGTGTTTTGCGACTTCAATATCTTTCTGTATGGTGCGAGTTAGGTTTAGTTCTTGCTACCAATACGTAGATCTATGTTTCTTCTTTCTAATGAGCCCAAGAACATGGCCTAACTCGATCTAGAACGTATTTTATAGATCTCCGAAGTTGACTACTCGAACAGGCAAGGTTCGAATGTGTTTCCAGAAAACCGAAATCTATTTGCTCCGTTCTTGCAATTCCCGGTGAGTTTTCCACAAATTCTTCCGACGATGCTAAACTACTCTTCATTGTCGACCAAACCCATGTAGCAATTTCCCCTATTATGCATTAGGTTAAGAGAATTTGACCGATTTCCATTCGTAGTCCCGATATAACCCTAACTCTCGAATTGATTTCGAAACTTGATGAACTCTGCATTATAATTGGGGAAATTGACACCAATAGAACCGAAATTTGATTACGAAACTATAGAAACAAGAATCACTCAATTTCGTTCTGTAGATTGTGAGAAAAACGGGATTTAGTACTCGAATCGGGTTTAAGGTTGGCTGAAGAACTCGACGATTCTCGGCCGTCCGATCGTAGTTAAAAGAAACGGACGGCCGAGATTAAAACATTCCAGAATAAGTTTATAAAGGTTTTTATAAATTCCAGTAAATAGTCCTAACTTGTTGGGTTAATTTAAATATCTTCCCGAATGTATTTTGACTTGAAATTTTAACCATAGATTCCTTATTTAATCTAGTTTATTTTGATGTAAATTAATATGGTTTTGGAGTTTTTAAAATAAGTTATGATTTTTGCAAGTTACGGGTTTTCTGGAATTATTTGGCCAAATTAAAAAGATATTTTTATGAAATAAAAATTTTATAATATGTCTAAAATGTTATAGTTACTGTATATTAAATTTGGGAATTTTTGGACAATGGGAAAAGGTTTTAAAAATTGTGTTTATGAGTTTTTCATAAGAATAGCCCATAATATAAGGTTTTAATGTAACCAAAAATTAAAGTAAGGTTTGTTAATTAACTTTTAAGCTGGGGAAAATAAGGGAAACTAAATTAACATTTTATAACAGTAAGTTTATAAATGTTTTTGTATTAGCTTTTAAGAGAAGTGAAATTATTTGCATATATGTATATATACTTACTTAGTGGAAACTTATATAAATCAAGGAATATAGTTATTTTTACGTTTTATTTATTATATTATATGGGAGTTAATATTCTTAAATAAAACCAAGGAATATATATATATATATCTATATTTTTACACATATATGTAAAAGAAATAAAATAGTGACTTAGGTTAAATCAAGGAGCTAAATTAATCTACATTTATGTTAATTATATAATATGGTAGTTAATATACTTAACTGAAACTAAGGGAAATACTTTATTTTATTAACCATATTTTGGATGTAGGTGTGTGTAAAAGTTAATATAAATAATTAAATACAATAAAACTACATAAATAATGTTTTGTATGAATCCTAGTATATATAAATATATACACAGTAAACATAATAAAATTAAATACCTTATAGGAAATATAATACGAAGGAATTAATAAGTTAAAATTTAGGAGTATTTGTAATTAGATTACATAAAGTGTTACACAAATAGATCTTATTATATAATTAATAATAAAATGAATGAAATACTTTTACATTTAAATGTTCTTATTATATAAACAATAATAAATAAATGAGTTACTTTTACATCCAAATGTGAAGAGGATTATTAAGTCTAGATTTAATCATTTCTTGACATTTATAGTATTGAGTAATAACTTAATATTTTAAGATGAAATCATTAAAAGGATTAGATATAAAACTATATTAAAATGTGATTAGGAATTTAATCTAAATTGTAACACCCCATCCAAAGCCTATCGGTTATCGCAAAATGAACACTTAATCGATTACGTCGCAGCGGAAATAAACAACACCTGGACCTTGCCACGGTCTGATCGTTAGAATATACCGGCTTACATTACAACACTTAACCAAAATACTTATCCAACTCAAAAAATCACCATCCAAAATGCCACAACCAACCGAGTACAAGGATCTTAAACATAATTCCAAACTTACATCAGTTTAATATAAACAGTCGGGTGCACAGGCGCAACCCGAACTCAAAATAAATGTCCCACCCTAAGTCTAACCGCTCCTACTCTCGTAGTGCGTCCTCATGGGCCTCTTACCTGCAAGTGTAAAAATAGCCCCCGAGGGGGTCAGCACGAATGCTGGTACCCCTCTCATGGCCCCTAAGCTAACGGGGCTACGACGACTAATTGTCGATAGCATGGAAATTGATTACATACACAAGCATAATATGAAGTGCAATAACAATCACCACAGATGAACATATATAGTTCACAACCAATGAACGACTCAAGCGTTCCCTTAACAAGTGGGTTAGTAACCCCCTCCTTAATCCTCATTTCCTTAATCTCGGTTCCTTACCTTACCTTAATCTTAATCTCAATCTTAATCTTAATCTCAGTATACAAACCTTTCCTGGAAGGGATTGGTTGTAGCTTAATCGAACCTGGGATTTAGGTGATCCCACCGCACCATCTTAATGCCACCTACTCTAGACGGGAGTCCAGCGTAGCTGAGCCGGCAACCGCCCTAGGCTACAAGTCCGAAGACAAGTCCTTAAGCGGAGGGCGGATCTGATTCGATACCGTCCCCCTTTTTCCTTAGCATGCATGACCGGAGATCGGTCCCGGGTTTCCTCACTCAAGTTTCCAGTTAGTAGACACCTTAAACACCATGTGCTAGCTAAGCCTTATCAGGCATTAACCAACAACCATCAAACCTAACTCTTATTCTTAACTTAGTAAGTACTAATCTTGGTTAGTAACCATCTCAAATCTCACGGGTTAGTGTAAATATAACACAATCACACGAGAACAATATAATCCGGTTGCATGCTTTATCTTGTTTTAGTCATAGCAATTAAACAGATAGCACACAAGCCGAGGGACACCTCGTTAGCAAGCAGGTCACAAGAAGGATTGTACCGTTCACCGTCGATCGTTGTTTTGTTTAACCTTCTTCGGATCCCAACTCACAAACCTAAAACATTCATTCATTTTTAGGTTATTAGTTATTTGCAACTTACTTAACTCACTTAGTTCCTAAAGATTCCCACTTAACAACCTCTAAAATCTTGCCACTTAGCTTACAAACTTAACTTTAAACATTAAAAATTATACTTAATCTTAACTTAATTCCTTAAGTTCTTAGGGTCCCAATCATTACTACCCTACCAAAAGCATACCTTATTACCCATTGCCATTCTTAGAATTCAAAATTTCTTTTTTTTTTTTAGGCCCGACTGGACTTCCGACCGACCTTACCTAAGGTCGGTCCATTCCAGAACACTTCACCGTTTGAAAATTCTACCCCGACCGGACTTACAAGTCCGGTCCTATGTCCGGTCGATTCCAGAGACTTATTACCGTACAAAATTCATGCCCGACCGACCTTGCAAGTCCGGTCGCAAGGTCGGTCCATTCCAGAAACTTTCTCCGGTAGTGTAAACTGAGCCCGACCGACCTTGCAAGTCGGTCCTAAGGTCGGTCGGCTCCAGAAAATTGTTTTAAATTCTCTTTCAACTCCAAACTTCTCCTCATATATTCTAATATGTTATTACCTCATTTGGGCACCTCAAATACACCTTAAGCCCTCCTTTAAATACCTTAAATCATCCACCAAGATCCACCTTAGTCATTATGCATTTTCCTTGTAATAATGCTACACTTGTAATGCTTTCCTCTAGGTTTCTAGGTGGTGGTTCATACCTAATGTAACCACTATGCCAAATGTTTTCTTCACCACTATAACATCATCTCCCAAGCATCTCTCATTATCTAAAACTCTTTTAAGCATTTACTAAAAGTTCCTTCACAAGTTTAAACTTCCATTTTCAACACATTATTTCCTTCTTAGTTGTGCACCAACATTTGCCTAAGTCCTAAATACTCAAATACATTCTCTTGATTTCTAAATCCTTCATAGTAATGCCTAAGTCATTATAAGTCCTTAGAACACCTTATTCTCACCCTTTTTCATCAAGACAACCTATAGAACATTCCTAGTACTTCCTTAGTCATTAAATTCCCTTAGAATGTCTTAAACACTTAAGCTCTCCTTTAAATTTTGCCATAGGTTCTCTAGTATATAATACCACCTAATACATGGTTTTTCTTCATCAAACAACCAACATCACCCAAATTTTCCCACAACACCTTAACACCCAATTTACACCAAAACCACACCACATCATCATATAGTGCTTAAACTTAAAATGCTTGGCACTTAGGCCCTTAAATGACATAATCTTAACCACTGAATTTCCACATATATATGCCTTCAACCTGCGAATACACTCAACAAGGCCCATTGAAATAAAATGCTTCTTGTACTTCACCTTGATATTCTTAAACTATCTCTTTTTCCATTTGCTCCTTAGTCACAAGTTCACAAGTATAGTCATTGTTTCTCCTAGGTTTTATATAACCCTTTCTAATGTAAACTCTCTACTAAACTCATCACATACCTAAATCCCATTCCCTTAAATAATAAAACACCTTAAGGTAAGTAATTTACCTTGTTCTTTTACAAGCTTAAAAGCTTTCTTCCTTAGGTTTCCTTTGTTCAATCTCGGTCACCAATGTGTGTCTCCTTGCCAATGTTCTAACCAATATCCAATGACTCCAATGAGTACTAGATAACACATTAACCCTAAGGAACAAACCCTAGGTTTAAAAATTGTTTTAAGGTATTAATGTGATTGTTTTACCTGTGGTTCTCAAGACAAACTTGGATATGAAGCAAGAAGGACCTCCTCTCTCCTTTGAAGAGTAGAAACAAGCTAGAACAAGGCACAAACATGGATTCCATGAGTATATATTTTCGGACATGTGAGAAAATGGTGGAAACCTAGATTTTCTTACACTTTCTTTACCTTAAGAGAATGGAGATGCCAATGGAGTCTCCAAACTTGAATTTCCTCCTCTAATGGTGGTTTTACTTGGCACCAAAATGAAGCTCTTGAAGTTTTGAAAAGATAGAAAGGAGGAGCTTGAGCTAACTAAGAAGAATATGTATTTGTTTTGGATTTGGAGCTAAAATGAGCAAGATGTGTGCAAGAGAAGGTGGAGCTAGCATGGAGGTAAGCTTCACGTTAATGGAGAAGAGAAAGAGAGCAAGAAACGTGTGAAACAAGGGAGAATGAAGAAGTGAGGAGAGAGGTAAGTGAAATGTGATATTTATCTTAAAGGTGAATAGTACTTTATGCTTTATAAGTCTTATTGCTCTCTTAACTACTTAATGAGTCATGAAGGTGGTGACTCACCTCCTAAGAAACGGCCCCCTTTTAGTAATGAGGGTAGTTAGTCTTTGTTGACCAAATGTCTCATATAGACTTATGTTATAAACTAGCTAATTAATTCACTATTCATCAAAAACAAGGCACATTGTTGTGAAATTTTTGATTTCCCATTGATATAGACTTCCAAATGTGATACTATATAGTACACATGTTAATTAAGAGTAATGATGGACATTTAGCCATTCAAAAACTCTTTACAGACAATTTTTCAAAACGTGCTTTTAAGACTCCTTAAAGCACATTTTGTGTTTTAACTTGTTTTAAAGCTTGGTTTCTTTGGTAATTGAACTTAAAATGACCATTAGGATATTACTAAGGTCTTAGGACAATATTTGGGTACTCTCCCATGTCTCTCCAAGCTTAGAGCATGTTTTTGTTAAACTGCTCTTTGGTGTTCCTTATATTTTCTTCGATTAGAAATGTTTCTTAATGTTTCTAAGGCATTATTTAGCCTCCTTATATCTTAGTTTATCAACTTAAACACCATATCTAAGTTTGGGGTATTTCAATCTACCCCCCTTAAAAGAACTTTGTCCTCAAAGTTCCACATGTGTTTAACCATCACGGTACACAATTCTCTTAATCTTAATACCACATCTTATATTCACATTCATAATCTCAAGACTCAAAGGTCAATCTCAAATACAATACTAAGTATTATACACAACTCAAACTTACACCGAAGTGTAGCAACTTACACAAATTCACATCTTAAACAACAAAAACAAACGACAAACATCGTTTCCTAACTCAAAAGCGAGGAAGCTCTACCCCCCTTAAAAAGGGGTACGCCCGTACCCTATACAGACAATCTAGTCGGTAAATAAAGAAGGGTACTTCGCCCTCATCTTATCTCTAACTCCCACGTGGCCTCTTCGACATCCTGGTTAGACAGAGAACCTTCAAGTCGCACTGACTTGTGGCGAGTGTCCCTAGTCTTACTGTCCAAGATCTCTGAGGAGTCTCCACGGATCTCATATTTGGTTCTAAAGTCAACCTCTCAGGTTCTAACACATGGGAGGGGTGGTGCAGTATTTCTTCAGCTGTGTGTGAACATGAAAGACATCATGCACTTTACCCAGCTCAGCAGGTAAATTCAACTGTAAGCAACCGGGCCCACCCGCTCCGTAATCTCATAAGGACCAACAAATTTCAGGCTTAACTTGCCCTTCTGCCCAAACCTGAATACACCCTTCATCGGTGATACTCGCAGAAATACCCGGTCGCCCACTACGAACTCCAGGTCCCGTCGTCGAACATCAGCATAGACTTCTGCCTATCTTGAGCAGCTTTCATGTCTCCTGATTGCTGAACTTCAGCCTTAACTTGTTCTAAGTACTCTGGTCCTATAATGACCGTCTCA
The DNA here is from genome assembly GCA_023374045.1 of Limonium bicolor. NCBI lineage: Eukaryota > Viridiplantae > Streptophyta > Magnoliopsida > Caryophyllales > Plumbaginaceae > Limonium > Limonium bicolor. The sequence goes on from JAIOTZ010000765.1 coordinate 34,317, forward strand.
CTCGACTCATCCCAGCAGAGCGGTGTATGACATGGTCTACCGTACACGCTTGAAAAGGTGCCATCTTGATCGAAGCGTGATAGATGTTGTGTATGAAAACTCGATCAGATGCAATCTGTCAATCCAACTGCCCTGGAAGTCTAAGGCACTGCCCTCAGCATGTCCTCGAGTGTCTGAATAGTACGCTCAGTCTGACCATCTGTGAGGATGGAACGCGGTACTCAGCTTGAGTTCTGTACCCAACGCTTCTCTGGTAGCTCTCCAGTACCTCGAAAGGAATCTGGTATCTCTATCGACACTATGGTCTTTGGGTATGCCGTGATGCCTCATGATTCTTTCTCAAATAACTCAGCTAATTTGGTCACCTTCCAAGTATCCTTCATCGGTATGAATCGGGCTACTTTGGTAAGGCGATCCACCACCACCTATCATGTTGAGAACTCCCCTAGCAGGTGGAAGCCCAACTAGAAGTCCATGGAGATATCATGGAACTTCCACTCCGGAACTGGCATCGACTGTTACCATTCCGCCCGGTCGTCGGTGCTCGAATTTCACTTCTGGCATGTGAGACACCTCAAGACGAACTCGGTAACATCTGTCTTCATCCCGACCACAGAAGTATCTCTTCATGTCTTATACATTTTAGAGGCTCCGGATGGATGGAAACTGAAGAACAGTGTGATTCTCTAAGTATGCGGTCTTTCAGATCCGTGTTACCTCGTGGTATGCATAATCGGCCCTTAAGTCTGATCAGATCATCATCATGAAGTCTGAAGTCGTATTTCTGACTCTCAAAGGTACCATCTGTCAGCTTCTGTCTGACCTCTCTCATATTACTCATCTGTCCTCTGAGCCTCTCGCACCTCATCAACAAGCTGGAGAAAGAAACTAGCGAATGGATGAGTGTGCTCGGAAGGCTCCGGGCATCTGCTACAACATTGGCCTTCCCTTCTTTGTATTGGAGGTCAATGTCATAGTCTTTCGAAACTCTAACCATCTCCTGTCGAAGAGTTAACTCCTTCTGAGTGAATATGTTATTTCAAACTTTGTGATCGGTGTAGATCGTGACACTAACACATATAAGTAGTGGCGCCATATATTCAAGCGAAGTACAGCTCCAGCTCTAAATCATGTGTGGGGTAGTTCTCCTCATGTTTCTTCAACTGGCATGAGGCATTGCCACACCCTGCCATGTTGCATGAGCACGCAACCCGCCCTCTGCCGGATGCATCACAATAAACCTCAAAGCCCTCTGTACCGTCTGGAATGGTCAGTACCGGTGCAGTGGTCAGTGAGTCCTTCAGGCGCTGAAATGATCTCTCACAGTCAAACTGTCCACAGAATGGTGTGTCTTTCTTCATCAGACTGGTCATCGGCTTCGCGACCTTGCTGAAATCTCTAACAACCTCCTGTAGTAACCTGCAGACCGAGAAAGCTCCGAATGCGGTAACAGTCTTCGGCCTTGGCCAGGTACGTACGGCATCAATCTTTGCTGGTCCACTGCGATCCCAGCTCTGAGATGACATGACCTAGGAAAGAGACCTGGTCAAGCCAAAACTCACACTTGGAGAACTTAGCATATAGCTGGTTCTCCCTCAATATTTCTAATACCCTCCTCAGATGTTCCTCATGCTCAACCTTAGACTTTGAATATATCAGAATGTCATCAATAAAAACCACAACCGACTTGTCCAGCTGCTCCCGGAACAAGCGGTTCATCAGATCCATAAACTTCGCCGGTGCGTTCGACAAACCGAACGGCATCACTGTAAACTCATAGTGCCGTATCGTGTCCGGAATGCCGTCTTCTCAATGTCTCCCTCCTTAATGGCTATCTGATGATACCCCGATCTGAGATCAATCTTGGAAAACACAGATGCTCCCTTCAACTGATCGAACAGATCGTCAATGCGGGGTAGTGGGTACTTATTCTTCACTGTCACTGCGTTCAGCTCTCTGTAGTCGATGCAGAGGCGGAGACTACCATCCTTCTTCTTCACGAAGAGGACTGGCGCTCCCCATGGTGACACACTTGGTCTAATGAATCCTTTATCCAACAAATCTTTCAGTTGTTCTTTTAACTCAGTCATTCCTGCCGGAGCCATGCGGTATGGTGCTTTGGCTATCGGTCCGGTACCAGGTAGCAGCTCAATGGTGAACTCTACCTCCCGAGTGGGTGGCATGCCGGGCAGTTCCCGTGGAAATAAGTCGGGGAACTCCGACACTACCGGTAAGTCGGGGTTGAACTCAGGGTCTCTCTCTATGTCCTGTACATAGCAGAGGTATACTTCTTCCTTTCTCCTTATTCTCTATGCATTGCCATGGCGGTGATGATCTTAGTCGAAGGCTCTCTGGGCCTCTGGCGGTATGATATTGTTACCCCAGACGGACTCCTGAGCAGCAATCTATGCTCGGCGCAGAGGATACGTCCCTTGTGCCGCTCCAACCAGTTCATCCCGAAGATAACATCAAATCCTAGCTTACTGAACTCAATGAAACTGACTGGGAAATCTTCCCCCTTAATTCTGATGGTGGCTCCTCGGTAGTAACGAGTGCAACGAACCTTCTCCTTAGACGGGAGCGTAACCGTGAAGTCGGGTAGCTCATCAGCGTCTAGCCCCAACCTGCTCGCAAATGATGCAGAGACAAAGGTATGCGAGGCCCCTGAGTCGAAGAGAACTGATGCCTCAATCCCATTGATCGGAAAGGTGCCGGTGAGGATAGTACCGCTAGCGTCGGCCTGTGCCTCTGTGAGTATGCTTAGTGCACCTTCCGTACCGAGTCCATAACCTAATTGTGTTCACAAGCTCCATGAGTATTGATGGTATAACAAGAGTCGTAATCAATTTATATGAACAACACTGTTATTTTATTCATGACCATCCTGTTTACAACATGTGCTTCAATCTTACATCTCATTTCTCATCTCATTCTAACATTACATGGCTAATATTGTCTAAAGGTTAGGTTTAATCTTCCTGGTCTCATATGCGTCGCATTGATTACTGCTGACGGTGCTGTATTCAGCTTGATTCTCTTAATTCCATGGTACAACATCCTTGATTCTCCTCCCAAAATTAATACATCACCTGACTTAAGTACTATCTTATCTGCACGGTCCGCACGCTTCTGCTCGCCGTATAAAAACTCCGCATCATCTCCAATGGACCAAGACACTACGGGTATCCCTCTTTCGAGGGACTCCGTTGTCTCGTCCTTATCCTGGTGTAGTCCCAGTTTCCCATCTTTTTCGTAGAAGTTTACAATGCAAATGTCTGGCTGGATGTCTGGAATCGGTTCAGCTTCCAACTGCTGAGCGATTTCCACGACTTGTGTAATAACTGGATGGAACTCTTCGGGTATCCCCGGTGGTGAGACTCCATCTTGCTCCCTCGTGGTTTGGTAATTCTTGGCATACGGATTCCAATCCTTGCCCAAGCTCATCATCTTTAATCTTCATCCTTGCTCCCCCTGGGTACTCCGGTGTGTAAAAACCTCCCGGTCCCATTCCTAGTTGATTGCATCCTCCTGATGATGGCTATTTGTGCTTCGGGTGTCAGGTATCCCCTTAATAAAATCATACCTGGGCGGATAACCTGACATTGTTCGGTTGGAAAGTGTACAGTTTCGATGTCGGTGTGCTCCGGGTTAGATGTAGATGGTATAGGGTAGCAGATGTTGAATCTCCCTAAAGTGGTAGTAGGTTATGTCTTACTAAGTTCTAATCTCATCTTTTTTACTTAACTCATTTATTCACCAAACATGCATGATAATGCGGTAAGCAGGTAGTTTTACTACTAAATGGTTATAGTGGTACCTGGCCTCGATGAGGGCTCAGGCTCATCGTCCCGGTCCACCATGTGTAGAGTGGGCCCCGTCTTCTAGGTCGCCCGTGGGTTCTTGTCCGCCGGCTGCTGCACTTTCCTCTGACCGTCAGATCCAACTCCCTGATCGGTCTTGCCCTTGCCCCTGGTATCGGGCCTATAGGCTCTGCTAGCAGGGTTCCGGTAACACTCATAAGCTCGATGCCCGATAGACACCACAGAAGTTGCACTCCACCTTATTTCCCTTACAGTCGAGCCCGGGGTGGTCCTTGTGACACCATCTACAGATGAAGCGTCGCTGGTAGCCACCACCGGCTCCCCTCTCAGTCTCAGATCCTAATGATTCATATAGTCACTCCTTCTTCCTCTCTTCTCTTGTTCTCTCTCGGTAATATATCACACAACCATGGAAGTCCATCTTGACCACATGTAAAACCTAGCTCACTTAACCAAATCAAAAACAAACCCACCCATTTCTAGTTAAGCCAAGCTCTACAATCTTGTCTCTTCAAAACTTCAAAACCCCATTTCGGTGCCAAAGAAAACACCATGGGAGGAGCTTGAGCTCATCTTTTCACATATTCTTGTTCTCCTTTGCTTCAAGGTAAGGAAACTCAAAGAAAATCCATGTTTCCTCCATGTTTTGTTGTTGTCCGAAAATTCACCATTAATGGAGCTCTTATATTGCCTTGTTCTAGCTTCATTTGAATCTTCCAAGGGCTAGGAGGAGTCCCTCTGATACTTGTTCAGTTCTCTTCCAATTCCAAGGTAAACAATTACCTTAATGTGTTAAAACAATATGTGTAACTAGGGTTTACAATGAGATGAAGCATAATGCTGAATACTCATTATGTTGTTTGTATAATGTTTAGAAGTTTGACAAACAACCAAACACCCCACCGTTTACAAGGAACCAGAAAGAATTTGTGAGGAAAAAGAGGTAAACAAACTACTCAATGTAGTTTAAATGCCTTAGGAACATGAGCTAGATTTGCTTGATAAAATACCTAAGGCCAATGGCAAGTGACCTAGTAAAGTGTTCTCAGGAGACTAGTAAAGAACATAGTTTTGGTGTATGTATTTGCAGGTCAAAGGCATTATTTATGGGGAAATTCAGTGTTTAAGGTTATGCAATTTAAGGGCCTAAGAGCCATGTTATTTAAGGGCCTAAGTGCCAAGCAATTTAAGTTATGCACTATATTGTGATGTAGTGCTTAATGTGTGAAGTTGTGTATAAAATGTGTTTGATGGATTTAAGGTTGTTTTGAGTGAAATAAGGTAAAAACCTAAGTGTTTGGATGTGGTATATCAAGAGAAGCTATGGCCAAATTTGGGAAAATGTGTGAGAAGTTCTAAGTGTTTTAAATGGTTTTGGTGAACTAGGAAGTGTTAAAGGTGCATAAATGTTTACTTGAGGAGAAACATGTGTAAGGTGGTTTAGAGTGAGCAAGGATTTAGGTGTTGTCTTGGAAGTTCTAGGAATTCAATGGGTGTTTTGTGAATGTATTAAAGTCTTGGAGAATTGTTTAAGGTTTAGGTAATGTTGATATTCAAGGATAAGTGATGTTTGGTAAAGATGTAAAAAGGAGATTTAGTTAGTAAGAAAAGAAGTCAAGAGGTAATGATAAGGTGTAGAGGAAACACCTTGGTATTGTGGTCATTATAGGTGAAATGCCACCTAGAAATCATAAGGAGAAAACATTGTAAGTGTTAGGATTTTGTGGAGATATACGTAAAGTTTAAGGAAATAGGAAAAATAGTTTTGTGGTGTTTAAGAATATCTTAAGAGTGTGTTTGAAGTGCCAATGATGTTAGAAACACATTAAGAGGCCTTAGGGGAAGTTTGGTGAAGATTTGACAAGTTTGGGTAAGTTTAGGAGCGACCGACCCAGGGGCCGACCCAGTTTGTGGGTCGGTCGAGCCTCTGTTATATGTTAGGAAATGTTCGTAATGGTCCGACCCAAAAGGGTGGGTCGGACATGGGTCGGTCGGTCAGGTTTCAAAGGAAGGAAAAATGTTCGCACATGGACCGACCCAGAATGGTGGGTCGGACGTGGGTCGGACGGGCATGTTTGTAAGGAAGTAAAAGGGGTCTGTAATGGACCGACCCAGCTGTGGGTCGGTCGGTGGGGCGTCGGACCAAAAACATGGTTTGAGGTTATGAAATGATATGTGAGGATGGGGATTGGTAGGTAATGATGTTATAAGGATGTGGAGGACATGTTAGGTGAGTTTTAGTGACGATAAAATGGGCTAAAAGTTGTATTAAATGTGAGGGTAAAACAAGTTAAAAATGTTAAGTTATGTAACTAAGTTAACGGGGAAAAATTAAGCATTGACATTAAATGATCAAGCAACCCCGATGTTAATGAAAACACGTGTGATGTAACAGTTGTTCGAGAATTGCTCGAGGAACATAAATGGACAGGATAAGTGGACTCCGGTAACAGGTATGGTTTTCTTGCAACCTGTGTCCTAACGGATTACACCGGCTTGTATGCCAATGTGTTTTTTCTGTATGTTTGCCACGTTATGATATAAATCATGAAACGAGTTTACAGTCATTATTGTTATTGTATGTTTACGTGCCGATACCGGTAACCTCTAATGCGCTTGAAGGGCTAGTTAACCACTATTAGGTAACGTAAGAGAACGGTATCCGGTAATAACGTTCCGACCTAAGGAACGTTCTAACCACGGCTATGCGTAGTTGGATATGTAATGTTTGTGCGTGGTGTTTGTATGTGAATGTATGACTCTCTTTTCCCTTGTGTATGTCTGACAAGACTTTAACTCAATGTTTGTGATTGTTTAATAAGTTCAAAGATGAACTTCTAATAAGTGCTACGGGGGGAAGAGGATCCGGTCTGTTCCGGCCACGCGTGTGAGTATGGGGGGTCGTTGTCATATCAGGTTCGATCCTCTCTGTATGTTATGGTTGTTTTCCAATTTGGTTCCCAACCTTCCCTTTAGCTTAACCAAGGCTATTACTGACTCACGTCGGGCCACAGGGGCATACTATTGTTATGTTTGTTTTCGGTGTGCTTGGATCACTATATCCGGGGCACCTGTGTTAAGTAACCGTTCATTTAACGAAACGGTAACGAGTTATGTAACGAGCTTATCATGAGACTGGCAACAATCTCTAGGCTCACCAGTGTATTGGTGATGTTGGGTCGGTTCCTAAGAGAACCATTCCGTTGTGTTATGTGTTTTTGTTGTGATGCAATACTTATTGCGTGTTATGTTTGTGCACATGGAAACGTGCAAATGTTGTTAAGTGTTGTTACGTGTGTATGTTAATGTTGTAAATGTGAAGTGTGTGGGATCATGGAAATGATTCCAAGGTTGTGATAAGAGGCATTTAAGGATAACCCTTTAAGGGTATGTGTCGTCTATTAAGGAAGTAGCTCCGTTGGAGAGAAACACTCTAGGGATGATGAATACCATGGGTGACTTGTTAAGTAGGATGATTATCCGATTGTTGGGCCCCTATCGAGGCGATTTGTTAAGTGTTGTGTGTTTATTGTCACATGCATGATTTAAATATAATCAACTGCATGCTAAGACGACAATTAGTTGTGCGTGGCCCGGTAGCATGTGGGCTGCGGGATACCATACCAGCAAAGGTGCTGAGCCCCTTGGGGCCCACCCCTTTCTCTTCTTTTCCTATTTCAGGTGCGAGTGCTGGAAGCCGTTCGAGAGTAGGACGGGTAGTCGTTGTACTGGGTAAACTTTTAAGTGTATGTATACAGTAGGTGTAGTAAGACCGAAATTGTTGTCGGCATCAGTTTATAAATACTCGGTATAGTTGTTAAGGTGTATATTGTTGTTGTTGTTATGGAAAGGAATACTAATGTATAGTTGCTTCGGGAATTTAGCCCATCAGACCGGTACATTGTGTATGTATTAGCCTTGTTTAGCCACGTGGGTGGCTACGGCGTGTAACCCAACAAGTTAAGTAATGTGATGAGGTTTATATTCCGCTGCAGTTTGTTGTAAGTATGTAATGTTGAATGGGGTGTTACAAAAAGTGGTTCAGAGCGAAGTATCGCTCTGATGACTGAATTACCGAGCTTAGGAAGTTACCGAGTTAGGATTTAAGTACTTTGGGTTAAGGGTTGAGTGATAGTGAGAGATACGCTAGTTAGGAACTACCAGTGACTCTGGAAACCTACAATATCCATCCCACCCTCCACAATCCCTGTATATACTTGGGGAAACAACGCCAGAGAGATGAAAGTTCTCTCTTACTCGGGAATACCCGATCTGGCTGTTAGTAAGTACCTTTAGGGACGGAGAACCTGTCATAGGTAGATCCCGAAAACTGGGAATCCCGGAGACGGTCTCCATCTGAATAATGTTAACCTCACTTCATAGCAATGAAAGAAGGATCTTGTGTATTGGAGAATAGAATTTCCGGCAACCTGGGTCGACATGCAGATCGTCGAGAATAACTAACTTGCAACGCACCTACCGTGCAACAGGCAAGAAATGGATTAATACACCCGAGACAAGTGTCTACGGACCACAGTTGATAAATAAACACCAACGGTATACCAACCGACAAAGGAACTACAACGTAGTGCCCAAACAAGAGACAAGTCTCAGTAACCACGACAAGTGCGTGGACGGGCTATAAGGAGGATACAGCACTAAGACAAAGGGGTCTCCCAGAATGGGAAACACCCTAGTTGATGATCGTCATGTTGATACAGTGAGAAGTCCACCTAGACAAGTTATTATCAGACAGTAAGATCAGTGAGGGCCAACAGGCCAACTGACGACATGCGGGTAAAAACAATACCACAACCGGTATGTGTTAAACTGATAGCCAGTTAGCATGGCGCACTTGCCATAGCAAGTGCTGCTATAACAGGGCTATTCGGGAAAATTTATAACCACTACGAAGTACTTGGAAAAGTACAATAAAGTTAAATTGATTGTCATAACAGTGGAAGGGCCTGTTAGCCTAACCTCTGTAATTGTAAGTACACCAGTCAGCAAGAAGCTAGACTTGGTTACGTAAGAGATGTTGTGAAACCATGAAATTTTTCTTTCAAACCCAGATTTGTTCAAACCCTTTCTTTTCAAAACCAGATTTTCTTTCAAACCAACTTCTTCCAACCTTCTTTTAAACCAAACCAGTGAAACCAAGGACAGTTGACAAGGATACAACAATGGATAACTTTCCCTCGATTAAGTTCGGGAAGCAGAGGATGAATATTGTCACGGGACAATATAAGGGACTTGACAACAGAATACTTCACCTAGGCGTGTGACGACACTACAAGTGTACCAACTGTGTTGTGGGACGACCGCACTCCGATAGGAGCATGTGGGCCTGACAGACCTACTTATGGGTTAGTTGGGTAAGTAGCAATGTATCAGTATGATACCCCATATATGTATACAGTAGAGTCCGAAACACGGGAAGTAGTCGACTCCGTCTACGGTCAGCAGTATAAGTCAAACAAGCTAAGGATTACAGGGAATAGTTGAAGTTAAGGAATTCAGTTAAATTAGCAACTAAAAGGATTGGTGAACTCCTTTCAAGGAAATGTTTAAGAGTCAGGAGGTGCGAAGTGCACTAACTGCATATAAAGACATCATATATGTCTTAAGGATCCTTAGGGATAAACATGTTAGCTGGAATGGTGACCCAGCCTGTACATGGCTAAGCAGATGCCTAATGTGGACACATTAATGTGCAATGAACGGGATGAAATTCCCAGAATGAGTACCTACACTACCAGGAAATGTTAATCTTCACAAAGAAGATAATAACCAGTAAAGAACGCGAAAGGCGTAGCTAACGGAATGTACCAATAAGTGTGAGCCAATGTAAAGGCATAACTTAACAACACCCAGGAGCAATCCTTGAAGGGTGTTCACATCAACAATTGTTGAATGAAATGCATGACAGAAGCACAAGGGTTGAAACTAACACCCAGTTTAGACATAAGTTGTCAGGAGACGGACTGACAATCCTAAGGGGCATCCCATGAAAGGAAACGTGATGTAACGACCTTGTCATAGACCTCAATATAATATCCAAACTATGTAAGTTGTACAGAGAAGTACATGTGTGTGGACAGCCTAATGAGCCCAGCTCAAGGCAAATGAGGCTTATAATCCAAAAGCAGGATTATAATATAAATTCGATTGATGGTAGAAGTTTAGGTTGTATAAGTGAATAGAGTGGTAACGAACCACTGCATTAAGAGTGGGGATACCTCTCGACATTGTGACAACCGCAGGAGCGGTAGTTATGGATCAAGTTCAAGAAATATGTTAAGGATTGACCATGTTGTTATTGAAAGAGAATTAGCCTTAGTAGTAATGTGAATAAGGTGA
>JAIOTZ010000766.1:0-44496 GCA_023374045.1 Limonium bicolor
TAAAGGAATGTAATTAAATACTTTAAATACTCGGTAATCCAGCAATGTAAGTATATTATCTTTTGTATTTGGAATGTAATGTAGTAGCTCGGTATACTTAGGCATCAGACCGTGACTGTAGGTAGTGTAAGCCTTGCTAGCCGTATGGGCGGTTAGCGGCATTGTATCACCCGCCGTGGTAGGAGTAGTATTTCCGCTGCGACGTAGTATGATTAACAGGAAGATTAGACGGTAAGCATAGGATTAACGGTAGGGGTGTTACAGATGTTGTTTTTCATGAAAATTTGTATCCTTTTAGAGATGAGTTGCATAAGAACCATAAAGAGACTTACACGGATGAAAACTGGACTGACAATTTCTTCTATGAGAATTTTGATTATGAAAGTGAGACAGATGTTTCTTGGAACATCCAAGAAGAGACTGGTGCTGGTTCAGAAATGGTGGATCAGTCACACGTTTTGGAAGAGCAAAGATTGGGAGAGGTTGATGGAAACTTACAAGACCAAGCCCCTGCTATTACAATTCCAGATGAAGAAGTTCCTGTCAGACGCTCCACCAGAGAGAGACATCAACCGAAGCATCTGGAGGAATACATTGTAGGAAATACCTGCAAGCCTAAAAAAGATAAGTCTTTTTTTGACTGTTTCTCACTCATACTGAATGATAGAATAACTAGGGCTGCTCTGTCTGGTTCTCAAACTGTGAACTGTATGCTGGGATCAGAAAATGAGAAAGAAACCTTTGCTTCTTCTGATCTGTCCAGAAACTGTGTATATGTTTTTTCTGCTGAAGGTCCTTCTTATAGTTGTCTTAATACTGATAGAATAACTAGGGCTGCTCTGTCTGGTTCTCAAACTGTGAACTGTATGCTGGGATCAGAAAATGAGAAAGAAACATTTGCTTCTTCTGATCTGTCCAGAAATTGTGTATATATTTTTTCTGCTGAAGGTCCTTCTTATAGCTGTCTTAATACTGATTCTTTGGCTTTTACTGAACCCATGACATATACTGAGGCTGTTAGAAGTCCTCATTGAAAAGATGCTGTGAATAATGAGTTTAGGGCCCTAGACAACAATAAGACTTGGGAGATAGTTGAGTTGCCCCCTGGAAAGAAGCCCATTAGATGCAAGTGGGTGTTTAAGATAAAACTTCATGTAGATGGATCATTAGAAAGGTATAAGGCTAGGTTAGTGGCAAAGGGGTATACCCAAAAATATGGAATAGACTACTTAGAGACTTTTTCTCCAGTAGTAAAGTTTACCACTATCAAGGCTTTAATTTCTCTTGTGGTAAAAAAGGGCTGGCATATAGGACAGTTAGACATTAATAATGCCTTTCTCCATGGCAATTTAGATGAAGATGTATTCATGGAAATTCCAAAGGGACATCCTTTAGAAAATTCTGGTAAGGTCTGTAAGCTTAAGAAGTCCGTGTATGGTCTGAAGCAGGCGTCTAGGCAGTGGCATGAAAAACTCAGTAGGTTCCTAGGAAGTTTAGGTTTTGTGCAGTCCTTAAATGATTATTCTTTGTTTTCTAAAAGGGCTGATGGTAAATGTTGTTTTCTGGTGGTTTATGTTGATGATATTCTAGTTACAGGGGATGATATAGGACTGATCATGACTATTAAACTTGAGCTTGACAGAAAGTTTAAGATAAAGGATTTGGGACATCTAAGTTTCTTTTTGGGTATGCAGTTTCTGCATACTGCAGATGGGATTCTATTAGTACAAAAGGCTTATTGTGACAGTTTAGTTAAAGAATTTGGGTGTGATAACCAGAAATATGTGGTCAGTCCTCTAGAGGTTAATGTTAAGTTAAGGAGAAATGAGAGAGAACCCTTGGCTGATCCTAGTGTATATAGACGTTTGATTGGAAGAATAAGTTTCTTATCTCATAGTAGGTCAGATTTATGTTATGCAATACAAGTCTTGAGCCAGTTTTTGGATTCTCCCTCTGTTTTGCATTTCCAGGCAGCTTTACATACTCTTAAATATATTAAAGGAACTGCAGGATATGGTCTTCTGTTTAATAATAAGTCAGATTATGATTTGGTGGCTTTCTGTGATGCCGATTGGGCTGGGTGTCCAAATACGAGGCGCTCTATTAGTGGGTATTATATCTGTTTTGGAGGAAGCCCTTTATCATGGAAATCTAAAAAACAATCTTCTGTGGCTTTGTCTTCTGCAGAGTCTAAATATAGAGCTATGCGGCAGGTGACTGCGGAACTTAGCTGGCTCACGAGACTGCTGAATGAGTTGGGAGTGGAAGGCATAATTCCGGTACCAGTCAAGTCAGACAGTCAGGCTGCCATCCACATAGCCAGAAATCCTGTTCTGCATGAAAGAACAAAGCATGTAGAGCTGGATGTGCACTTTGTAAGGGAGAAACTTCAGGAAGGATTGATTTCGGTGGAGTTTGTGCCTTCTAGAGATCAACTTGCGGATTTGTTAACAAAGCCTTTGCCTGGAAAGAGGTACCCGATTCTGGTCAAGAAACTAGGGATGAGAAGCTGCCCAGCTGAAGTCACGTAGTACACTTGCGATCTGCAAATCCTACAATCCTTGTAGGATTTGAGGGGGGGGGGGGGGTGTTACGATTATGTGTGTTTGGTTTATATTATTTATGCTTTGTCTCTGTCTTGTGTTGAGTAGTTTAGTAAAAGTAAAACGCTGCGTTGTTGTCTATAGGTTTTTACCATTTGGTCTTGTTGTATATAGGGGGGTTGTATTGGTTACTGTTCACTAAGTTTTGTAGTCGAGAAAGTTTTTCCTCTCTTCCTCTCTGTATCACCGAACCCTAGTTTCTCTGGGTTCTGGATTTAGCAGATTATCAATCGAAGCAACGGGGCCAAAGTTTATCAGAGCTAGGTTGTTGGACAATTACCCATATGGGGTGTTACAAATGGTATCAGATCTGACTCGGGACCGTGTTTGGATGATCTAACTGACACCTACCAAAGAGATCCATGGGACTTGGATGTTAGGCTTACGACGAGGACATCATGTTCTATGTGTGGGGGAGTATGTACCTCATCCCACGGATAGTAGTAGGGTTAGAAGACGTTTTATGTCAGCAAAGACTGTTATGTTTGTTTGGATTACCACTTTTGTATCTCCTTTTTAATGAAATGAAATAGTATATCTTAGAAAAAGACTCATACATGTATAGATTATGTCAAAAGAATATAAAAAGAGATCCATATGGGTGATCTACTACTAGAATGAGCACATCATAGCACACCTTTGGAGTGTTTCTCCTCTCAAATATCAAATTCTTAGATCCAATTCGAAACTAGTTTATAAACATTTGAGGCTGAATTAATGTCAAAAGAGACGCCAAAACAGTGAAAGTTCAGGGATTGATTATTTGAAAGAAAATTTCCAATGGTAATTTTCAAAATGTTAGCTTCAAACTTGACAGAAGTATTATGAGCTAACTTCTCATCAGGACCCCTATCTGGATTTCCTTCAAATGGTGTCTTCTTCTATGCAATCGGTCATTCTCTTTTTCCTTCGTATCGATCTTTTTAATTCTTTCATTTTGATACGGATCTGATTTTGAGATTTCCTTTGAGTTTTCAGGAATTGTAGATTGGCAATACATAGGATCTTATATTATTGGATTAAATTCGATGATACCCTCCGTGTAAATCGATTTCCAGGCTGGTTTCATTTCAGTTCTCTTATAAAGGTAGCTTCTCGCATACTTCAGGGGGTCTAGATCTATCAGATTGACCACTCACCTCGATGGCAGTCAAATTTGATACGTCAACCTGACTAGAATTTAAATCTAGAGATAATTTGATTGCTTTTCGTCTGAAATTCCAATGAGCGATTCTAGACTTGGTATTACCATAGAAGCCTGTTCCAAACTATGAAATTCGCCACTGTTTCGTATCTCAATCGTGTCCAAGTGTTTGTTGTTTTAACAGGAATGCAAAGGAGAAATTGAAACTTAAGATGGAATCAAATCTTAGCAAGCTTTTTGTTGGTGGAATCTCTTGGGATACTGATGAATTCCGGCTAAAGGAATACTTTGAGCAATTTGGGGAAGTAGAGGAGTCAGTTATCATGAGGGATCGACTCACAGGTCGAGCTCGTGGGTTTGGTTTTGTGGTATTCTCAAATCCTAAAGCAGCTGAGAGAGTGGTAATGGAAAAGCACATAATCGATGGTCGCAAAGTAAGTTGACAGATTCTGATCTTGCACTCGAACATATGTAATATTTATTGTCAATGCCATATTGATCTTGCTTGCGGACAATGGAGTTTGGGTTATTTTCTCAAAAGTGTCTGAAGAATTCAGTCTCATGTTAGATCTGCATTATAACAATAAACATTATATCTTCACATGCTTCGTTCTATACATTTGATATATACTAATTGTACTGCTTCTACAAGTTTGCGTTGGCCATATTCCAGCATTACTGAGATGATCCATTATCACACCTCAGTTCTGTGTAATGTGATTTATGTCCTCGATGCTAAAACCTTTTCATGTAATCTCCAGGTGGAGGCAAAGAAAGCTGTTCCTAGAGAATATCAACATATACTTCCAAGAAATAATAATGGGATCCACGGATCTCCACGGACAGGGCATAGTAGAAAGATTTTTGTGGGAGGCTTGGCATCAACAGTTACGGAGTCCGACTTCAAGAAGTATTTTGATCAGTTTGGTACAATCACAGATGTGGTGGTAATGTACGATCAAAATACCCGGAGGCCAAGAGGCTTTGGATTCATAACTTATAATTCAGAAGATGCGGTTAATCGAGTTCTGTATAAAACCTTCCATGAACTGAATGGAAAGATGGTCGAGGTAAAAAGGGCTGTACCCAAAGAGCTATCTCCAAGCCCTGTTCGTAGTCCCTTTGTTAGATATATAGTCATGGCCTGATAGGTCTAGCAACCTAATTACTTTTACCTCCAAGTTATGTTCAACCTGCTGGTGGGTATGGCCAGTCTAATTCAGTTAGTGGTGGTAGAAAAGTTTGGTTCTATTAGTGCATCGAGGTATGGATTACTATAACATGGTGCCATTCTATGGCGGTAATTATGGGCCTAATCATGGATTCGGTAATACACATGGTGGCCTCATAAGTCCTCATTTCATGGCCATATAGGTCGTTACAATTCTCCAAGTGGATATGGTGGTAGAAATGCCAGAGATGAATCTCTGTTTAGCTCTGCACCCCAAAATGTATGGGGAAGTGGGTCTTCTAACAACCCCACAAACCCTGCTGGTCCTGGTGTTCTTTTAGGATCTGGGAGTGGAAACTTTGGACCCATGTTTGGAAGCATAGACCTGACTGGGTTTCTTCTCGGATGATCTCCCAAGGAGGTGGTAACACTTCTGGTTACACCAATGGGACTCTTGCGTATGGTCTAGAAGATGGAAACCACAGCTTGGGAAACCAAGGTTATGGAAGAATTCCTGATTCAAATATTGTTATCACCCCATCTTTATCTGGGTTAAGCAGTGGTTTAGAGACAGCATATGGTGATTCATATCGAGGTAGTTTTGTTTATGGGGATTCATCGGGAAGGAACCCCGAGTTGGAGACCTCGGTCTATTCGGCTTTGGGCTTGGAGATGGACCTTCATATGGTACTGCCCAGACTTCTGAGCGCTATATTGAAGGCCATACCGTTGCAAATAGGCAACCAAAATGAGGTACTTACATTTTCTTCAATGCTTTTAGGGAATTTAACCAAATGTCATGAGTTTTTGTTTAATTCACGTTATACCACTGTGTTTTAAAATTATATAGGATAACACCGGATCCAGAATTTATTTAGGGGGGCAATTTTTTTTTTTGACACTAACATTCTTTAAAACATTATGTTATTTTATTTTTTAAAAATTATAAGAGTTTTTACAAATTTTCAAAAATAGCCCCCTCCTGGATCCGCCTCTGGATAACACTGAGTTATACTTATTTGACCAGATAACACTTTGTCCCAGATTTAACGACTGCTCTGTTAATATTCCTGGAACATGACTAAATTACCCCTGTTATTAATTAACTGACAGTGATTCTTCATATTGACAAATTCCATAAGATACCACTTTCATTTAACTAATAACATGGGTAGTTTAGTTATTTTTGTAGGGATACTAACTGAGCAGTTAATAAACTATGGGAGTTATATGGAGAAATAAGTAAAAACTCAGTGTTATTTTATGAAATTTTAAAAACACAATGGTATATCGTGAATTAAACAAAAACTTAGTATATTAAGTAAAAACTCAACAATCAATGTTTATATTTTCAAGCTTAAGGAGTAGACATGCTCATGTTGTGTTTGGTGTCATAATCTCCCCATGTAATTATAATAGCCCCTCAAAACCTGTTGGTGATATTTCTACCTCTTCTCTCTGCATATATGTATATTTCAGGCATGGGCTATAGTCAATGGTTTTCTGTATTTAATTGTGAGCCTTGGTGCAGGAATTGCTAACGCATATTTTTCAGCTCTTATTTAGAGCTAGCTACGAACATGTTCTCATTGATTTTCTTTTGTCTTCACTTTTGGTCCAGGAATTGCTACATAAGAGAATTCTAATCTCCCAAATCATGAGGTTGCGACTGGTAGGATCAGGTAAACAAAACAGCAGTTGATAAAGACTGAACTGCATTCATATTCCTCACTAAGACCATGAACATTGGAGGCAATGATGGTTCCTTAACTTCGAGAAAGAAAATTAAAATAATGACATGTAAATACTGGTGGAGATAAGGGTTCTTCATGGTATCTGTATGAAGGAACAGTTCTTAAATTGAGAAAAGGGCCATGTAAGTGTGGATAAAGAAAAAAGGTAAAAACTGAACAAAATAGCAAAAAAGATTAAAAAAAAAACTAAGACCTCCACTAAGGGTTCTCTGTTGCACATGCTCTGAATCGGCAAAGTTTTGATGAAGATGATCACACAAAACAAGCAACTGAGGTTTACCAATGACCGCTTTTCCCGGTTAAGGTCTGCAGATTAGGCGTGTTTCCTATTTGGCGTAAACTTTAAATTACTGAATTTTGAGTGAAAGTATGAGACTATAGTACTGAAAATATATTGTTTCGTGTTGTGGGAGAGAGCTGGTAGAGAGAGTATAATCAAAAGATAAAACATAGTTACTTTTCCCCTATCATAGTTTACTTGATTTTGCGTTTAGGGTTGGAGGAGTTTTGAGTTTTTTTTTCTAGGATCAAATTTGTAGCTGGTGATTCTTTCAAAAAAGAATTGTAGCTTGGTGAGCTTGTTTTCATTAGTACAAGAGAAAAACAAGGATAAAGCATCATAGGATTACACTCTAGAAATATTATGAATTGTTTTGTTTACTACTGTGGATTCTCTATCTATTATCTTTTCAATCGTGGGTTTGCTTCATTTTGTTTTATGGAACGAAATTTATCACTAGAAATTTCCATTTGTTTTTTTTTCTCGAAAAGATCAAACTACTTTGCATTCATAAGACAGGGGATACAACGATGAGTCTAAAACAAACCCAATAGTTCTTGTTTAAATAACATCTAATTCTAACCATATAGTTCAAACTTACTAGAGAGAACAAGAGCTTTTCATACTCTTCAAGATAATCACCTCCCTGTCGTCAGAGGCGGACGCAGAGGGGGGGCTAGGGGGCTCTAGCCCCCCGAAAATTTTAAAAATTTGTCAAATTACTCTTATAAATTTTTAAAAAATACAATATAATATAAAGTTTTAAAGAAAATTAGTGTCAAAAAAAATTTTAGCCCCCCTAAACAATTTCTGCGTCAAAAAAAATTTTAACCCCCCTAAACAATTTTTCTGGATCCGCCACTGCCTGTCCTGTCGTTGACTGAATTCTTTCCCTTAACAATAAGCATCTTCTATTTTCTAAGAAACATTAACACACCTAAAATAAATAAATAAAAGACAATGGGAGACACAACCTTAAAGCACTGTCTAAGCGAGTCTCTACTTGGTCCTATCATTGTCTTTAACGAAGCATCAACAAGATGTTTTAGGAACTCAAATCTTTTTCTATCTAAAATGTATTCAAACACTGGAAGCATAATGAAAAGTGGATGTTACTAATAGTATTCTAAGAAAGAATTTAATCTTGTTAAGAATACGAGCTAACTAATGGTCCTACAAAAAGGTTTGGACGTGTGACCTCTTTCATACTTATATGGATGAAACTTTGATTTGTTTGTTTTTAAGTGAAACAAAATTTTATATCAAATACCTACATTATCTATTTTATTAGATATAGTTCAATTTGTTTAATTTTGTAAGCTAGCTAAGTATACTTCAAGTAATAATTTTATTTTGCGTAATATTAACAAAATGAGGTTCACTCTGTTTAATTTAATTAATTAACCTAATTCTATTTAGCCCTGAATTATTACTAACCAATTTTCATAATATATACACTTTTAATATATAAATTTACGATATAGTTTACAAAATAAAATTCTCATAAGCTCTAACCGTCATAAATATTAACTATTCACACATAACACAAAAGATGATAAAAACAACTCGAAGATCTGCATTTATATACGGAGGTTCTTGGCTACAGCTGAATTATTACAAGTTACGTGTGGATGTACATGTTTTAGTGAATATTTGTAAATGTTTGTATGACCATTTGTACAAGTTTTTTTTTACGTTTTATGCACTATACATGTAAAAATAATTTTTTTTAAAGTTGTCAAAACACATTCATGACTGATCTTGTTTTGAAGAGCTTGAATTTATATGAACACTGATATAACTTTTTTCATTTTGGACCTATATATTAAAAGTTATAATAATTTTTAGATTTTATGATAAAATAAAAAAATAATAAAAAGCAAAAACAAAAAAAAAGACAAGCGCTGAGGGGGCGTCCTCACGACTCCCCTCCATCCTTCTCTTTTTTTTTTTTTGATATGTAGCTATCTACGTACATTTGGTTGTAGGCAAGATTTTGCCTTTATATATACTGTTTGTATGTATGTATATCCTTATGTTTCTTTTTCTTTTTCAGATTTAATTGTCTGAACTTGTTTCTTTTTTCAAACGTAATTTCATTACTCGTATATTTCCATAAGGAAACGTGAACTGTAATCATTTTTCTTTTTCGAAAAATAAAAAAAAATGCTGCTGCTCGTGAAAAAAACATGCATGCTATTACCGGCCACTTGTATAAGTGTACGGATGACAATTGGTCTGCGGATATCTGTTTCACCAGATCATTCAATATATTAAATTGGGTGAAATCCCGGGAAAAATGGATGAAAAATGGGTGTGGGTCAGGTAACGGGTGGATATTTTTCACCCATTATCAGACCCGTTCATCCGACTCACTCACCTGCATAAATATAATATATTATTATTATTATTATATTATTATTTTATTATTATATTATTATTATATGTTAAGTTGTTAACTAATCTTCATTCTCCTTCACTCATGATAATTTTGCAATCCTAACTAGTGAACAAGGAACATTCATGCTGTGTGCGAATGTGTCATTCTTCATTCATCATTCTCGATAATTTTGCAACCCCAACATACATATGCTATGCACAATTTTTAATTCTCTTCACTGAAGTTAATTGCAATCCGAACTGGCGAACACGGAACATAGATGCTCTGCGCCTCCATTTTCTCTTTTCACTGAAGGTAATTTTACAACCCTAACCGGCAAACATGAAACATACATGTTCTGCGCAATTTTTCATTCTCTTTCACTGAAGGTAATTTCGCAACCCAAACCGGCGAACATGGAACATACACGCTTTGTGCCTCAATTTTCTCTCCACACAGTAATTTGTAAACCTAACTGGCAAACAAGGAAAAACAAGCGGGTAAACGAGTGACGGGTCTGGTATGTGGTGGAGCGGGTGAAGTCGGATGACAGGTGCGGGTAATGGTCCACCCGACCCAAACCCAACCCATTGCCATCCCTACATAGGAGACATTGGAATGCCGATGTTGATGAAACGGCAGGGGTCTGTTTGTGATCAGATTTCAAATGTAGTTGTTAGAATAAAGTAGATGAGAAGTTGGAAGTGACACTGAATAATGTTAATTAGTTGTCAAAAGAGCTTTCAAAAGCAGCTGATTGAATAAAACAGAGAAGAAATTATGAAATCGGCACATAAATTGATGACAAAAACTGGTAAAAGCCAACAAGGTTCAGAAATGGTAGTAGACTAAGTAGAGTCAACCCATAAATATAAGATTTTGGAGGGAATTGAATAAGACTAGCATATGATGATTATATTTGTATAAAAAAACTTGGGGATTTTGTAAAATGTTACAATATTTTTTGGTTAATTTATGAAATGCACTAAAAATCAGAAAATATATGAAATGTCATTAATATTTTTTTGAAATTCATGAAATGTCACTTTAGCACCAGCAAGAAAAAAGACAAAACTTTCCCTCATAGTTAACAAATTCACAATATACTAGATGAAATAAATGTAAAAAGTTTCAAAATGCAATAAAAATATTATAAAAACATATTAAAATATATGGTAAACATAAAAATATTAAAAGTTTCATATATGTAGAATATTTTTTTAAATAATTCAAAGAACAATTAGAAAAAGTTTATTTGATAACATAAAATATAATACAAACTTTTAATGACATAATAGTTTTAAAAAAGTTTGAATAATTTCTTTAAAAGTATCATAAAATGTTTATTAAATATTAAATAATAATTATAATAATTAAATTCTTTTATTAAGTATCAAAATTCTAAATACGTTATGTAAAAAAATTAATTACCTACATTAAACAAAATAAAGAGCTTTCATGAATTAACAAAAAAAGTAGTGATATTTTTCTTTGATGAACTAATTTCACTTTTTTGTTTTACTTATTTGATATGTTTAGACAAAGTACCATCTATTTGATAATTTATTAGTTAGGGAAGAAATGAAGAAGAGTTAAAAAAAAGTAACAAAAAAATAATTTAATTACTCTGTATAACTTGACAGCTTTTCATCAATTGAATTTATTTTATATCATTTCTTTTTAATTTATCTTTTTTTTCAATCAATTTAATTATTTCTTCAAATAAATACTTTTAAACATGTTTAAATACTACTCGTTCTAATTATAAGTCATTCTAGACTTTTTCACAACTTTTAAGAAAGAGTTTAAAAAGACTAGTATACCCTTACTTTTTGTATTGGGAGAATAAAAAAGTAAGTATACTTTATTGGTAAGATAAAAAGTAGAGTGTAATGATAATAATAATTAGAAAAGTAGAAATGGTAAAAGTAGAAAGATAGATACAAAAAGTCTAAAACGACTTATAATTTGAACATAATTCTAAAGCCTAAAACGACTTATATTTAGAACAGGAGGGAGTATTATGTTTTTAAAAAATTTATATTCTATGGGATAATTTTTTGACACAATATTTCTATTTTTAAAAGATTATTATTTTTGTAAGTAACATTACTAATTGTCATTTATGAAAAATTCAAAAAGTTACCATAGAATATAAATCATGTCTCAAAAAATTGTTTTAGTACAATTATGTCTTAAAAATATATATATTGTGCACTTAATGTTTAAAAAATCCTAAGAATTATTTAATTTTGTCAATATTTGAAGATATTTTTAATCATTTGAAATTATTGTAATTTTCTTTATAGTTTTCAATATTTTATTTTTAATTTTTTGTAATTTATTTTAATTTATTAATACCTAGTGGCGTATTGTGAACTTCCAAAGAATTTTATTAACTAGCATAGGTATTTTTATCTTTTTTTTTCTCATTGATCAACAACCATAATTAGAGCTGTCAAAATTTAACGCAATTTGATCCGACCTAAAACCAAAAAGTATAATAAATATAATAAACTCAAAACCCAATTGGGTTAAACCCAAAATGATCCAAATCCAAAATAACTCAAAAAATTTAACCTTAAACTGATCCAAAACCAAAATGAGAATATAGGTGGTTGAAGTAAAAAAAGAATTAAATATGAAAATTGAACACGATGCTATATAGAGGATGGTGGGATGGGAAATATTTATAAATGGAAATATAGGTGGTTAAAGTAAAAAAGAAATTAATATAAAAGGGTTTCATTAGATTTAGTTTTAAGAGTTGAGACATAAGAGAATATTATTTTATATATTAATTTAATGTTATAAAGAATAAAAATTATTTTTAAATATAAGTATAAAATATTTTTTTCTTTTAAAAAACAAATATTATTGGGTTACTTGAAATAACAAAATCTGATTTTATTTAAAAATATTATATTCCGCATCTAATTTGACCCAAATCTAAATGAGCTGAAAATTTGAATCAAACGAGTTGGGACCCAAATACATAGTTACATCTGATCAAATTGCACACGGGCTCGATTGTACGTATTAGATCTGTGTATTATTTGTGTTAAAAAAAAAAGATCTGTGTATTATTATTTGTATCGAAAACATCTTTCGGATTCGGTGTGAAAGTTTCGTCAAAAAAAAAAAAAAGATTCAGGTGTGAAAGTGGTTTGCGTTTAAATGAAGAAAATGTAAACATATTTTTTTTTCAAACAGAAGACACTTACAGAGGCCCTATTGATTTACTTTTTAAAAATCCAAAAGGCCCACTTAATGGAAAGATATGGTTTTCGTCAAAAGAACCATATGACTAGGCGGAAAGTAGGCCTAGTAGTAACATGTAGATTTACATAAATATAAAGTGTGCACTTCTTTTGTTGCCCAGTTGAATATTATTAAAAAAAATTATTTTGTTATCTTTCTAATAACAATCTATAATATAAGAGTTTTTATACATATAAATTAAAATATACTTTTTAAATATATGACAATTTTATATCAGTGATTTTGTCAATATCTTTTACTTCTCATAAATATTAAAACATTCTAAATAATTACAAATTAACAATTAACAATTCAAAATTCAAAAGTAAAGCTCGCAAGATATAGACTATTAATTTCTAAGAGCTCGGTTGGAGGACGTTTATTATGGGGATATCAAAAATTCAAAAGTAAAAATCCATAGATATATGGACATGTCTGTTGTGTGGGATTTGGTTCTGTTTACGCAAAGAGAAGGTGCAGTAAGTGACATGAGTTCCTTTTTTTTTTTTTGAAACTATTCCGTGACATGAGTTCTAGTTCATTTGCTATTTCCCTATTTTTTAGTTTCGGTATTTTTTTTAATGTACAATTATCGAATTGTTTTACATGTAACAAAATATTGATAATTATTTTATTTTCACCCATTAAACATAAAATCCACTTTTATTTTATCAAGAAAAATGTGCTCCTCACTCTGTTCATACGCTCTCAGCTGAGATCTCGGTTGGCAAAAGTGAAAGTGGCTGTATTTGGTTGAGCTTTGGAGAAAAACATCGGGCGCTTTTCCAGCATGTCTTCGGCTCGGCAGTCGGCACACACGGAGAGAAGAAGTAATGAAGAAGCAAGGATGAGGATTCTGCTGCTCAAACATTTTGAGGTAAGCCGACTCAGCTTTGCCTGTCTTCTTCAAATGGATAGAAAAACTTCAAGATACGGGATAGAATCGCGGCAATACCATTGAAAATTTTACCAATGGTGTGGAAATTCAAATTCCTACTCTGTGCTTCCTGTGTAGATGATGATTACCTTCACGACGGCAATGTCAAGCATGCTAATGTAAAACCTGCCAACAATTCGCCAATGTCATCACTCGATCCAGATGATGCAGATCAGTGGATTTTGACTCAACTACAATCCTTATATCCCATACCCAACCTCCAAACAATTTCGTTTCACTTCAACCACTCTTCTTCATCCTCAACATGTTGCACCAGGGATAACGAAACCTCCATCAGCATCACTCTCTCAACTCCCGACTTCCCTCTCTTCCCCACCCTCCTCACAGAACTATCCACATCAACACCAACAGTAACCACCACCACCACCCTAAAAAACTTCGAATTCCACTCAATAGAATGGTACCTCGACGACTTCCACCCCCCGCCTCTCTTATGACAAACTCCACAAACGTCACACAACTCACCTTCCACAAGAACAGATTCCACCCGGACTGCTTGTGTGAACTGTCAGATTTCCTGAAAATAAACGCGCCACGGGTGAAGTCGGTCACCTTCTCAGAGTCCCGAATCGGACCGTACGGAGCGGGGTTATTAGCCTCCGCCTTAACGGTGAACCACAATGTGGAGGAAGTTTTGATATGGGAAGACTCGATCGGACCAAAGGGAGTAGAGGAGCTCTCCAAAATGATCGAAGTGAACCCGTCGCTGAAACTGCTAACCCTCTTCGACACCAATTACCCCAACACCGCCGCGCCGCTGGTGTCTCCAGCACTGGCGAGGAATAGAGCCTTGGAGGTGCATGCTTGGGCTGGGAAACCCACCAACAACAGCATCAAGAAAGTTGTGGAGCTGGTGCCGGAGACCGGAACCCTAATAGTGTACAGGACGGATCTAGTCGGGGCATGTCGAATCGCGTGCGCGATGGGGGTGAACACCACGGTGAAGTATCTCGACATGAGCGGAATCCGGCTGAGATCGAAGTGGGCGAGGGAATTCCGTTACACCCTAGAGCAGAACCGGACTCTGCAGAAAGTTACATTGTCCAATTGCAAGCTGAAGGACAACGGGGTTATCTACATAGCAGCAGGACTGTTCAAGAACAAGCGACTGGAGAGTTTAATTCTCAACGGGAATTCGTTTACGGCGGTGGGATTGGAGCATCTACTCACCCCATTGAGCAGATTCTCATCGCTGCAGCTGCAAGCGAACACAGCGCTGAAATCAGTAGTTTTTGGTGGGGGCGGAATGAAAATCGGGAGGAATGGGGTCACTGCGATTGTTAAGATGATAATGACGAATCAAACGTTGAAGCATGTTGGGATTGAAGATGATAAGAGTTTGACGAGTGAGGAATTTGTGGATATTTTGAAAGGGGTAGAGAAGAATGATGGTTCATTGAAGAGGTTGAGTTTGCGGGGGTGTAGAGGGGTGAGTGGCGACAGGGTGTTAAATGCTGTGATGGAGATGTTGGAAGTGAATACCTGGATTGAGGAAGTTGAGCTAGAGAGGACGCCGTTGGATATTGCAGGGGAATGTGAGCGGGTTTATGAAAAGTTGGGTCAGAGGCAGAAGACGATTGAGGAAGGTGAAGTGGAGATAGATTCGTTTAAAGACATGCCATTGATTTCGCCCAAGAGTTGCAGGATTTTTCTATGCGGACAGGATAACGCAGGGAAAAGCACATTAGACAATGTGATGTCCTGTAATTTCTCATCGACGACCAAGCAGCAGATGCCGTACATTGAGCATGTGAGAACTCTGGTAAACCCAATTGAGCAAGCGGTGAAAATAGAAATTGGAGAATAAAGACCAAAACCTTCAACTTCAAGGATGATCATGACACAAGTTTCTCGATATGGAACTTGACTGGCCAAGTTCACGACCTATTTTCACTCCACGATTTTATGTTTCCTGGGCACGGGAGCGGGAGTGCGTCCATTTTCCTGATTGTGTCCAGCATGATCAGAAAATCAAGCAACAAAGAAGCCAAAACCTCTGAAGAGATTGAGGAGGATATTCACTACTGGCTCAGGTTCATCCTTTCAAACTCTAGGAGATCATCGGGTCAACAATGCGTGATTAGTCCGGGTGTTGTTATAGTCCTGACCCACTACGACAGAATCAACCAATCATCAGGGGATTTGTCAGTGAGTTTAACCGCGGCTATACAGAGACTGAAGGAAATGTTTCAGGGGTTAGTGGAGTTTCACCCGACCGTCTTCACTATTGATGCCAGGTCTCCGGCTTCAGTTGGGACGCTAAACCAACACATCAGACTGATGAGCAGAAATGTACTGGATAGGATCCCGATGGTTTATGAGCTGTGTAATTCCGTAAAAAGGATGTTATCAGAATGGAGAAGTGAGAACCACAACAAACCAACCATAAGCTTGATCGAATATGGCCAGCTTTGCCAGGTGAAGGTTCCAGCATTGAGAGTGTGAGTTCACAGAATAGCAACAAACAGAAGACGGAGAAGAGGAGAAGAGTGATTGCCAGAACTCTTCATCAGTTAGGAGAACTGATTTACTTTGATGAAGTAAACGTTTTGGTGCTAAATAATGAATGGTTCTGTGATGAAGTTCTGGGTCAGATTGTGAAGGTACTGAGCAGTAAAGGGAAAGGTTTGAGCAAGGATGGGTTTGTGAGCAGGAAGGAAGTGGAGAAATTGTTTCTCAGGGGGAATAATCTGCATAGCCAGATTCCAGGGATGGTTGGGGGTTCTACCGCAAAGGTGTTCGAGGAGTTAGGAGGACTAGATGCTGTTGCCAAATTGATGGTGAAGCTTGAGTTTACATTTGAACAAGACGCAGCTGACTCGGATTCTCCAGTTCTGGTGCCTTTGCTTCTTGAAGATCGAAGACATAAGCCTCAGAGATGGCAATTTGCTACCCATGAATGTGTTTATGCTGGTAGACATCTCGAGTGTGATGACCATGCCTTGCTCCTCCCCTCATTCTTTCCTCGTTTACAGGTACTTAAGATTCTCTGTTTTCACTTAATTTGTTCTTTCTATGTTGGGTGTTCTAATTTACTCATAGTCTATAATCACTTTACAATCTAACTTGGAATGGAGTCAAATTGTCATCTATCTTGTAGGTGAATCTACACAACAAGATGATGAAGTTGAAAAACCAGCACGGAGCAACATGCAATCTCGAGAAGCATCTGATCTTACTCAACATCAACGGAATCAACATACGAATTGAATTCAATGTCGGGAAACCGGATCATCACATTGACATCCTGGCATGCTCATCAAAGACTCTAACTGAAACACTCAGACTCTTCCATCAGTTGATCATGCCAGCAATGCACACAATCTGCAGCCCCAAGCGGCAATCTGACGAGCATAATCCGACCGGAATGTGTCCGCAACCTGACCCTCCAAGACACCGAAAGACCCAACTCTTACCTGTCCACAAGCTCAGACAGCGTTGCTTTCTGTTCCAGCTGAAAGCATGTACGAATACAGACACACTTGGTGCTCAGTCGCAGATGACTCCTCTGCTACAGGCAGTTCTACTTCCATCTTAACTGCAGGGTTTGATCTTGCTCGAGACTTGCTCTCAGACGATGATTTCAGAGAAGTGCTTCAGATCAGGTACAATGATCTCTACAACCTCGCAACCGAGCTTGAAATTCCACAACAAAACAACCCAATCACCGCACAGAACGAATGAGTGTAGACCCATCGATCGACGGGATTGCGAAGGGGGTGGAACGTGTCCTTCAACGGCTGAAGATCATCGAAGATGAGATTCGGGACATAAAGCAGGGATTCAGGGTCTTCGATACTACGAGCACAGACTGTTGATCGAACTCTTCCGCAAACTCGACCATCTAGTGAACTACAACGTCCAAGTGGAGGAACGAAAGGCGCCCAACTTGTTTTTCTTTGTCAGAACAGATAACTACTCAAGGAAATTGATCACCACCATCATTCCGGGGATGTGCGCGTTACGGTTGCACATGTTGTGCGAGTTCAGAGGAGATTCACGTTGTGGAGGATCAGCTAGGGTGCGAAGTGATGAGGATTGATAATGTTGCGGTGAGGTCGGTGGCGCCCTACATGACAGGGTTTATGAAGATGCTGACCTTTGCATTGAAGGTTGGGGCGCATCTTGCGGCTGGGATGGGGGAGATGATACCGGATTTAGGAAGGGAGATGGTGAAGTTGACGGGGTCAGGGTCGGGGTCAGCTATGATGGGAGTGGCAGCTGTGGGGGCGGTTGGGGCGGTGATGGGGTGACAGGGAGGCGGACAGGGCAGAATGTGCAGGAGGAGCAGAGGGGGCGCGCAGCAGTGGGTGTTGGATTTTCTCAGAGACAGGGAGTGTGCTAGTGGGAAGGATATTGCTGAGAAGTTTGCGTTATGGAGGGTGAGGTATAGAGATACTGGTCAGATTGCTTGGGTTTGTCGAAGGCATTTGAGTTTAAGAGCACATGAAGTGGTCGAGGTACCTATATGAAAGAATTCCGTACGTATTCGTCACAATTCCTTGTATCCTAAAGTGGCTAGCCCTAGATTTTCTCTTCATGAATTCTATGTACTTGATGCTGCAAAGATTGAAAGAAGGCCAGGAGCCCTTAAATTTAACAGTTGTATATCAAGATATTGAACTCATTTAACCACTTAAGATCCATTAGAATATCGTAAATATAACCATTGATGAACACTACAACTTAGCCCAAGGCTGAGTATTAACATATAGAGAGATGCGGATACTAACCAAGATAAGATGCCATCGGAAAACAATTTTGAGAGTAAGAAAAAGATGCGAGGGAATGAAAAACTGTGAGAAATACGTACATAGGAATGTACAAGAATGTGCATCTCTCAAAGACTTGCAACCTCCCTTGACGGAACCTCCCTTGTGTAAGTGTGGTAGAGACAACGGTGTCCAGGCAGACCGGAAATAATTTGGAGATGTGTGATAGATTGGGACTTATGATGAGTCCTCATTGTTGATTGTTAAATGGTTAACGGCATCTTGATTGGTAATAGTACCGATTATACTATTTATTTGAGCCATTGGTGGCCAATGAGTAACTGTGGTTTTAGTACTTTGATGTGAGAGGTCATCAACTGTTATCCAGGAAAAATAATTAAAATGACAATTTGCGAGAGATTTGCTCTGTATCATATGGTTGGTGTTATGTTTGTAAAAAAATATGATATACTCATGGCTAGAAGAGTAAGTGTAATATCTTTGTGATTTTAAGGGGTGATGTTTCATTTAGGTTTTAAGATTCTAGTTGGGAGCTTGTATACAGATCTTGGTTATGTTGGTAAGAGATGGTTGGTGTTTGAGTCTTTGGCTATTGACTTTTGCATGGGGGAGTAGGTTAACTAGTAAATTGTGACCTTTGGGTTGAATGTTTCTTATATGAATGTGATGTGAATATTGGAGGTAGAATATTAAACTTTTAGGATTATAAGTTGAGAGGTATAGACTCATAAAATAATGACATATATATGACTTTGTCAGTGAAAGTTAGGTAATAGAGGCATACTGATTTCATGGTTGTTATAAAGATGTTGCATGGTATGACATTGTCAGAGAATGTGGATTTAGTTAAATGTTTAGGATACATAGGAAAACTGATGGATTGGTTACAAGTCTGGGATACATATAAAAGTTCCATTTAAACCTTGGAAATAGATCTCTTGGAATGGAGGATATAGTTTTAAAGTATGATTTGAAATATTATGAGAAATTTTGAGACTATACGTTGGTTTTAGGAATTGGAACTAGGTGTTAACGAACAGGTGGGGATAAAATTAAGTTACGAGGTCGTAACTTATTCTTTTAAGGGGGTAGACTGCAACAACATAAATTTTGGAAAATCAGCAAGTTAGTTGGAGTTTAGTCTTGAAATTGATTATTTCATTTAGAGGAGGTTGATAGAAATGCTTGGAATGAGGTAGATCATTTGGTGACGTTATAAGTAGTTAAGAGATGAGTTAGAAATTGGTCTTAAAGAAATTCGTTTGAGCAAGGACTCGCATTGGAGCTTTGAGTTAAATATTCCTCGTTACAGTTAGTGGAGTATTCTTATAATATATCCAGCTTCGGGGACGAAGCTTCTTTTAATGTGGTGATAATGAAATACCCCAAAATATATATACATATACATATATATATATATATTTATGTCATTCATATACGCCGTAAATTATTAATTACCTTTTATTTTAATTGTGAACTCAATATTTGAATTTATCATGTTATAGTTGTTGATTGTAATTATTATTTTTATTTACTATGGTTTGATAATTTTAATATGGTACTAATTAAAAATATTTTGTTATAGTAGCTATTTTATTAATATACAACCTCATTGGAAAATTGGTATATATGTGTATTTATATTTTCAGAAAAGAATGTCTATTTAAAAATATTGATTTGTAATCAATTAATTTGTTTTTTTAAATGTCTCGGAATTTGTTTATTTTACTTTAATGATAAAAATGTTTCACTTTAGTAAATATTAAATTTATAAGTATTTCCGATATGTAATGTTACCCACATGTGTGAATTTAAATTCTTAAATATTATACATCATTCTATCATTCTCTTTATCTACATGTTATTTCCCTCTCAATATCTATTATTCCTTAATTAAACTCCTTGCTATTAAATACTCCTGATAAATTCATTAGTTCTCCTTTTTCACATCCAACCCTAGTACTCTCTCATATATCCCTATTTATAAACCTGTCAAATTCAATTGTCGGCCGCTGAACTTTGCTTACTCTCTCTGCGACCCATTGTCCAAATTGGATGCGACATTACTCTAGTTCAATTTCTTTGGGCAGTGATTCCTCTGTCTCGGTAAGACTCCTTCACGTTTATTTTTCTTTCTTCCAAGCTTTTGGCTTATTGAATTGAGTTCACTGTTGCTTATTTCTCAAATGTCTAACCGCGACCCTGACTTCTTCAAAGAATCATTTTTTAAATACTTCTTCTCCTTCCGCGTGTCTTGCGGCCACGTACATATCTTCATATGTCTAATTAAAATCGATTTTGGCTTCCACCTGTGAACCAATTTTGCCGTTAACATGTTTCAAAGTTAAATCCTTTATTAATATTTACCAATATTATATACTCTTCCATACTACGTGATTATTGAAGGCCTTAATTTCCACTTTGATATTATAAAAGTGAATCCTTAAAAAATAGAAAATTGATTAGCAGCATATCTATACACCACTTCGTAGCATATTACTGTATATTATTTGATTCATTGTGTGAAACAACTAAATCTTGTATCCTAATGAGTGAATGCATGTATTATATATATATATATTAATTAATTAATTACAAGTGTGTGAGTGTGGTTTGTTATACAAGTGTTAACTAATATTGTTAATATACTAATAATAACTAGTGTATTTATAGATATTATGAGTAATCGTGTGTAGCAATTTGGTGGAATGATTATTTGGCTAGCGATATTATTTTGGAGATCAATAGAATAATAATCACAGTGGTTTCGAGTTTCGATAATTAAGACGAGTATAATAAATGTATTTACTATTTTGCTACAAACACGATTAATTATAGCGCCGGTGGTGATATGATTTGTATTTTAATCGTAGGATGCTGAGATACCTTGGTGTATCACTGGGTGACTAGTTTGGAAGGATCTTGTCTACTGTCGTGCTAGCGATTGATTACAATGGATTGTTGTGAATGTTTGCTTAAGCGTGAATTCCAGGTAAACCTTGTGTTCACCTATCTTTACTTTGTGATTGTGTGTGCTATTTTGACACTGGTTATATTGATTGTGATTGTTAAATTATCTTATACGATATTGATGGTGTGGAATGATTTGAGAACTTTGATATTACATATATGGCTATTTTATTCTGGAATTGAAGGGAAACCTTGGAATTGGAAAAAGCCTTTGGATAAAATATATATATTCGCGCTGTTGAGTCTCAGACCGCAGCTAAGCTCTATGATCTACTCCATTAGTCAGAAAAACTTTTGGGGGGTGTGCACACTTAAGGACTTAGAGTGAGGGTGAACTGGATGGTCCCAACTCTGTTGTGGTACCAATTATTGGAATTTGTGAACTGGATCGGTCCCAACTCTGTTGTGGTACCAATTATTGGAATTTATAAACTGTGAAACTTTGGTGACTCCTGTCATTCTAGAATTGATTTGTTATATTGTTGATTGGTGATTGAGATTATTTTGATGTTATTGTTTGATTAGTTATGTGCCTGTTGATGTCTATTATACTCAAATGGGTTTTCAAAATGTATTTGACAAGGTGTTGCAGGGTTTACTCAGTTTCTCTGATTTGCGCGGTCCTTTCTTGTGTATTGTTATGTTTTCTGACCGCAGGTAATGAAGCTGACCTGGATGTAAAGCGTGAGAGTTGGGTTTGGGAATTGACATAGACTTCACTTCAATTCATTTAAATTATTTAGATGGTTATAGCTTTGCGTTGAAGGTTTGAAATTTAGTTTGAGATGTAATTACTTTTTATCTACATTTATTTTCTGGTTAAGGTTGAAGTTTTGTATTTAGCCTTAGCACTCACTAGGTTGGTGAGTGTGGCGGTAACACCCCATTAGGTTTTTGTCTTCCGCTGCTGAGTAGATGATAGGAAAAAAAATTGACGTTAATTTAACTTCGACCTTAATAATATACCGGCTAGTTTTGGGGGTGTTACAAAGTGGTATCAGAGCGGACTCGGGACCGTGTCGGGATGGGCTACCCGACACCTACTGAGGAGGTCCATGGGACTTGGATGTTAGGCTTGCGACGAGGACGTCGCGTTCTTTGAGTGGGGGAGTATGTAATACCCCCATCCCACATCGGGATATGAGTAGTATTGTGAGTTCTTTATATGCAAACATATGGGTTGACTACAACAACAGGCCTTCCACTTTTCAGCCCAAGTGAGGATTGAGGGCCTAAAGTGGCTAGTTTTCAAGCCCTGATGGCTTGGGAGCTAGGTTGTTGGACAGTTGCTCATATGGGGTGTTACACCATGCTTAAGTAGCAACCCCGTCCTACTCTTGAACGGTAAACAACTCCAAGTACCTGTAAGTAAAAACAGTGCCCCAAGGGGCTCAGCGGATTGCTAGTATGAAATTCGCATACCCCGCGTGCGCACGGGGGTACGCCGACTACTTGGTCGAGAACATGAGATTCATTTTAATTCAATAAACATACTCGCATTAAAAGGCATTCAACAAGGAATACAATCACACTAACACACCAAGTTTGTTAGTTAGTATTACTTACTCTTAGGCCTTGAGGGTTTCTACCTCACTATGTCTTTATTCTTTATTCATTAGCTTACCAATTCTCTTGGGTTACTCTTACCCAAGTTCTCTTATTCTCAATCTCAATTCAACTTCTTCCATTCTCAATCTCAATCTCAATCTCAATTATCAACTCCCAAGTTCTCAATCTCAATTCTCTCTTCTCAACTCTCAAGTTCAATTCTTAAATTCTCAATCTTAATTCTCAAGTTCAATTCTCAAATTCTCAAATCTTAATTCTCAAGTTCAATTCTCAAAGGGATATCTTTTAAGTCATTACCCATGACCTCCGGGCAGAGTCATACACAAGACTCACCACCGGACTTTCAAATACAAGTCTTACTTCCCCGGCCACGGCCCTACACCGGGTCTAGCATGATGGGAAGATTCGACTATCAAATGGAACTATACACCTAGTTCCTCAAATTCACAATGGTCGGTTTCTCTACTATACTACTCAAATTCCCAATACTCATCTCTCGGAGTTATTTCACAATCTCATAGATTAGCCTAGAAGTATCTCTCTCGATAACATCTAATAGCTCAGGGAAATTTCTCAATGTCTAGCATTCTCAGATTTAAGTGTTTCCCCAACTTATCGAATACTTTTATGTTCGGGACATTTTCTCAAGTTAAATCGGGTCCTCATGTTGTAGGTAGACTATTTTCCTAAGGGAGTTTGATGGTCCCTTATCACTCTTTTACTTTTCTCAAAAGTTCATGTCTTTGAACTATCAACAATCTCTTAATAGAGGTTTTGTTATTTCTTTCCACTATTGTTTATTTCATGGACTATTCATTTCGGTTCTCTAACCGTTATTGGGAGTTTACTAATCCCGTACAACTCTCTCACGTTCTAGCAAGTTCATAGGTTTGCATTACCGTTATTTTGATTTGATAGTTTTTCGTGTGTTTCCACGTTTTCGATATTTTACGAAATGACTCTTTCTACGAGTCACTAACCAATCGTTACTCAATTATGAGTCGTTCTATAACACTAAGTTAGACGACACTATCTGTGACAGCCCAGCCTAATCAGCCCACATGTGTGATATTGTCCGCTTTGGCACGCAGGCCGCACGGATTTGTTCCTGGGGTTTCCTAGCCCCAAAACACGTCACACAAGGAAGAGGTATCCATGCACCTATAAGGTACACTTCGTTCTCCTCTCCAACCGATGTGGGAGGAACACCACGCCGGCTGTTACACTCTACCCCCCTTAGGGAGCCCAGTGCCCTCATAGGCTCACTAACACACCAACCTGGGTCTGGCTCTGATACCATCTGTGACAGCCCAGCCTAATTAGCCCACATGTGTGATATTGTCTGCTTTGGCACGCAGGCAGCACGGATTTGTTCCTGGGGTTTCCTAGCCCCAAAACGCGTCACACAAGGAAGAGGTATCCATGCACCCATAAGGCACACTTCGTTCTCCTCTCCAACCGATGTGAGAGGAACACCACGCCGGGTGTTACACTATCATACAAGGATGGTTAGTACACACAGCATGAATCAAGATATACAATCAAAGCAATAAGTCATTTTTGTACTTTTATCTTGATTAAGTCGGCACACAAGCACACAAATCAGTGTAATCCGGTTAGCATACAGGGCATGAGAAAATCATACCTTACACCATGGTTTAACTTTACCGTGTCACCTCACATTGCTCGGTTCACACTTGATCCACTAATAACATTCCAAATGTTCTTATTAACATGAAGGCATTACGGTATGTAAATAACTACTACTCCCATACTTACCCCGTTGTCCCGTTATCCTTAGTTTTACTCTTGTCAAGTTAATTTCTTACTTCTCACTCACTTCTAGCACTTGTTTATACTTCTTGGGACCTTTACAAGTCACCAAACAACTCCTAAACATCATCTAAAACCATTACCAATCAGTCCCCCATGTTTTAAAGCCTTAAAAACATATACGGCTAAATTTTAGGCTTGGTCTGGGACATGGTCCGAGTCTATAGTCCCGGACCAATGCATTTCATAACTCTCGCCTATTTTTCTCCTCTGGTCAGGGTACTGGTCCGGGTCTCTAGTCCCAGACCACTACATTTCTCAACTTTCGGGGCATTTTTGTGTTGGTCCGGGACTTGGTCCGGCCCCTAAGTCCCGGACCTGCTAAAAAGATGCTAAAACTTCATTTTCAACCTCTAATCCAACCTTAATCCACACTTAATCATTCCCAAATCTTTATACATGTTTTCTACATGTTTAAACACCTAAAACACTCCTTAAACCTTCCTAAATCATTGGTTCAATTCACCTCCCAATTCTTGCTCAATTTCTACAATTTCAATTCTCACATTTTCGCATTTTGCACACTTGTGCAGTTCTAAACTCCTCTTGGTAGTTTACACTTTGTTCTCACTCATTTTGACCATTCCAAATCCTTCATAGACAAATGCATTATCTATACCCAAGTCCATCCTCCATTTCCAAGGTTATGCACACTAAGCCTTCTTCCTAGGAATTCAAACACAAAAACACCATCTTTGCTATAGATTTTTACATTACTTATCCATCCTCCAACTACCATTTCAAGGTGATTACTTCACTCAACTCAACCCAATACACACCTAACCTCTCGAATTCATTAAGTCACCTAAAAATACCCAATTTCCTACTAAAATTTTACCATAACTTCGTTACTAATCTAACATACCCAATTACACAACTTCTCACCTAAATCAATCCAAAACTAGCCACACCCATAAAGGGTCCTACCAGCACACAACATTTCATTTCAATTCACCAAACCAACAATATACACTTATATTCAAATCACTTGGCTCCAAGGCCCTCAATTCAAGCAACAATTTCCAAAGTTCTCATCTAACTAATCAAAGCACACTTCCATCTAGTTTTTGGTTCATTAAATTAACTAACCCATCCCAATTCTAAAAGCAATCAATATAGCTATTAAGGTAGATTTCTTACCTTAAGCTCATAAACTCCTTTTTTCCTTTCCAATCTCCTCTTCTCCCCGTTTTCGGTCAAATAGGCAAGGTAATTTCCAATGCTCCAACCCAACATCAAATAAGGAAATGATATTAAGTAAAGACACTTAACTCATTAATTAACTCAAGATTACAAGGAAATGCTTAAAACACTAAAATTGGGCATTACCTTGGAAACCCTAGATTTTGGTTTTTGAGCAACAATCAAGGGAAGGCTTCAACTACACTCTTTAAGCTTGGAACAATGCTCATACAAAGACAACAAGCACCCACCATGAGGAGCCAAAATCGGCTGAAAAATATGGGGAAAATGGTGGATTTTATTGTGATTTTTCTTACCTTGAAGGAAGAGGAGACTCCAAGCTCCAAGAAGCTCCAAATTCTCTTCAAATGGGATATATACATGGAGATGAACTTCATGGTTTTTAGATTTTGAAAAGAGGGGAATGTAGCCCTTGGTGAGAGGAACTCAAATATGCAATTTATTTTTGATTTGGAGCAAGAATGTGGCTTGGGCAAGAGGAGGAAGAGGGCTGCCATGGAGGGCTTGCAAAATCGCCAGAAATGGAGGAAGGGAGGAGGGATAATACGGTGGGGAAGAAGAAGAAGGGAAGCAAAGAGAAGAGGGAATGGGAGGAGAGAGGGAAAAACTACCCTTTTTACTTTTCCCTTTTTCCACTTTTGCTTTTTGACCCACTTTGACTAACTTATTAAATTGTGAGGGAGAGTTTTATACACTTAATAAAACCTGCCCCACTAACTGATTAAGCTGGGGCATTTTTTCGTGTTTTACAAGAAACGCTCGTTAATTTACCCGGTTTTAGCACTATTCACTAACCGGGCCCGTTTTCTAGATTTTTCTCGTTTCTTTAATTTTAATGGTTCTTAAGCTTCCATTAATGTTAAATTATAGTTATTTGATTGAATATAATTTTTATGGGTCCGTTTGACCACTCAAAGTCACGTTTTTGGGTTTTCCCGAAAAACATGCTCTAAGACTCCGTTAGCGTTTTAACCCATTATTTGGATCTGTTTTCTTTGGGAATTGTTCCCACATATTATTTAGGCATAATTAAGCCTTAGGAATCTGTCTATAACCATAACCGAGGTCGTATTCCTCCTACGACCACGTAACGCTCATTTTTGTGTTTTATGCTTTTTAAGCGTTTTCTCTTTTCTTTTGGATTTATTTTCTTCACCAAAATTCTTTAGGCACTATTAGGCCTTTAAATACCATATTATGATTATTTAATCACCATATTTAAGTTCGGAGTATTTCATCCTCTTCTAGGCAAAACGATCTTGAGTTGTGATAAGCCAATTTCGGCACGGCCTAAGGGGTTATTTAGGCTTTCTGGTCAATAGTATGGGTCAGAGTGGAGGACTTGCCCTCACCTTGAATAACTCCATTATGTTTTATATTCGATCCTGCACAACCCATCATATTGATTGTTGGGTTGATCGTGGTCTTGACTCAAGTTGAAGATGTACTGATCTTTATGGTTGGCCAAATGTTAGTGACCGATGAAGGACCTGGTGTAACACCCCTCTCCATAATCACGATATAATCCTTCACGTAGCAATAAATAAAACGTCTCGCAGCGGAAAAATAAATAACAATTACAAAACTCACACGGGTGTCACCGGCCATTACTCGCCCATGCGAGCAACGTAGCCATACCACATCCAACTTCCAAAATAAACAAACTGCTAACTGCAGTGATAACGAGAAACTCCTATACATCAAACTAAGTCCATAACCATAAACATTGACAAGTGAGCGTCTACCCAATCCTGAAAAATACATAACCTTACCATAAGACCATACACCATCTTCATTACCATACAACATCTCCAACTACCCTGTTCCTGCTCTTCAGCTCCGACAATGATCAACAACCTGAAATGGTGTAGTATCAGCGATAGACGCTGAGTATGCCGGGCCTGGACCCTATTGGTCACTCGTCATTTTAACCATCTTATTATTAGATTGGTTTCATGCTTTTTCCTTTTTACAGTTATAATCAAAACTGAAGCATAAATGTATAATATACATAATCAACCATCCAAATATTCATAAACATTAATCATCCATCCAAATATTCATAAACGTTAGTCACCCATCCAAACCAAACATTCATAGAATATCTCAAACAACATTTGTATATCGAACGTATCGAGCAATAACAACAATATTTTGTACAATGTACAATCGCCGTAGTGTTCACCATCCACTGTCAATTTATTTTAGTTTGGCTTTCAAGCCCCGTCCATATGTACAATGTACATTCGCCGTAGCGTACAGTTCCCATAGTTAATTTACCTTAGCCTTGTAGGCTCCATCCAACCATGTTTAATTAATGTCAGTAGGGCGTCATGTTAGGACAACCCGATAACCTCACCATGGACAGTAGTCCCCCGTACACACAAAGGTGCTCATTTCGCCAGAGGTCCGGAGGCCCCTGACTCACTTATGTCTCGTAGACGTCCATAAAAAGGCCGTAGCCACCTGATCCACGAACCTATTTGGGCTCGTTGGATATAACCTGGAGCGGAATCCAATAGGAAACCCCTCAGTGATCACAAATGCGCAACCAAGTAGTTCGTAAACTACCGGGATTCCTCACCTCAATCTCATACCATCACTCTCATAATGTTTAAGATCTGCTCTTAGTTTATGGAGAATATTTATTAACCAGCGGCCCAATGGGTCACGCATACCTAGAAGTCATCTAGGTGATATTTATGTTAAGATCCATGCTCTAGAGACCGACAATGTCGTGACTCGTTCCTAGGTGTTTTACTTAGGTTACCATATCCTTAATATTAATATCATGGTATTATACCAAGTACCGTCATGTCATCACAACGCATATGTATGTTTATATAAGTCGATCTATAGTCGACGTAGTGTTAGTCCCGTAGGACGCCGTGCATAAATATTAATGCATACACTTAAACACATACATGTACCCACACATATAACACACAAGTTATATCAACCAAATCCGAGCCCAAGGAGCAACCTTAGGTCAACTCGGCAAACCCCTTTACATACCGTTCACCCTGATTGTATTACGGTGGAGTATGAATCTTCAAGATCCTATGCTCCGTGTAGTCCGCTAGCTTGTCAAGCGTCCTTGTCAGAAGTATAATCTAAACGGTATTAAAACTATACGTCAGTCTCCATGACTAACTACATCCGGTATATCCGAATAATAAGTAACCCCGACAGTTCACCTCCGTTTTCTACAGTTGTTGTTACGGGTTTCTCTAAAACAGTCGGTTTTGTTACTTAAAACGCGTACGTCAAAACTATCCCAACTGTTAAGTTTAATTCACTATTTCCTTTTTAATCTTATCCACCCTCCAGTTTAGGTGCGTAACCCATAGTTGCATGTATGCATGCATGATTATATTATATTATATTCTTTTTCTTATTGTATCATTTATTTTATTGTATTCTCTTCATATTGTTTTATTTTCCCACCATCCTTCATAATTCGACATGTTGTATAATCCCTTTATCTTTAGCAAATAATATTTGCTTCCAAAACTCATGACTTATAGTTCGTAACTATATTTTTTTAATAACCACCACCATTAACTCATAAGGTGTTCAACCAAAATATATTTATCCACCTTATATACATTATTCTTGTGTATGTATATATTTTTACCACGTAGGTAATTCTCATGAGTTTCATAAACTCTTATATTTTGTGTTACATTTCATCATCTTTTATTAGATGATTATTCCCATTAGTTGCATCATATTATACAACTTATATTAAGATTGTTATCCTAATATTATGTAACATTTTATGTTGTACATTTACAACTCCTAAGGTTTATTCCATAAATACCTTAGTTTATAAATCATTCACTTATAGTTTGTCACACCATTTAATGTGAATACCTTATTTGTATTAATTTCATTAAACCACCTTAATACCAAACAATTGGTATAACATTTATAACATTATAGACCTTAGTCTAAAATTCATTTTCCAACCTTTATATTTTCGGTATAGCCCTTGAATTTATTTAAATTCCCTTTTTGACCACATAACATTATGTAATGTTATACCAAAATACTAATATCATTTGCTATGATATTTTTATTTCCTTTAACTTATAATCTATAGTTTTTATACAAGACTATTGTGTATTGCCTCATAGGCACATATTAAACCTTATACTTTTCCTTAAACCATAATTTCCTTTATTTACAAAATCACCCCTTTCTTTTACCATGTTATATATCCCATTTAATATAACATTTCTAACTTATAAAAGAGCATAACCTATGGTTATTTTTTGTAAATTCCGAACAGACCTCAATATACATTTTATATTGTCATTAGGCCCAATTTATAACATATAGTTTGATAATATCATTAAAACTATATATTATACATATATCTCAACAAATACTCTTATATAATTCTAAAAATCACCAAATTCCACCAAAGGGTTATAAATATCCTTATTAACCCATATACTTTTGATATTTACCATTCCACCATCTATTTTTCTCCAAAGTGTCATAATGACATATTAACTATATATTATTCATATATAGTTTATTTTAATTCCAAAATCCACCAAATAAATTCCTAAAAATTCCTAATAGCCCATGGGTGTTTAAAATACCATTGTACACCCTTAATTTTGGTAATAACATATTTACCACATATGTTATAAAAATATTACCTTAAATACATAACTTATTATAAAACCTTAAATAAGTTATCTAACTTATTTATTTTGGTCAAAACCTAGCCTATGGTCAAGGTTGACCACCTTAATATTTCCTTGACCAACAATTCCTTATAATTACGGTTTAGTACCCATACTTTCTAGAAATCACCATTTAACCCCAAAACTTTACAAAATCTTATAAACTTTATTTTAACTCCATTTTACCTCTCATTTTCGGCCTTATTATTCTAAAGCCCCCAAATTTAATTTAATTACACCTAATACCCCATTTATTTTCGGTAATGCATTTATACTACTTAAACTTAATTAAAAGCTTGTAAATGCATAAATAAAATGGCCTAAAATACATGGCCTTATTACAAACATTGGCTTGCAAAATAAATTACACATAAATGTCCCAAAAACACTTATAATTCTCGGCCTCACCACACACTTTCCATTTAATTACCAAACTTCCACATAATGTCTTAAATTTGACATTTATGTTACTTAATCACTTAGATAAATTTACTAAGCCATTTCTTTAAACATTTTAAGGTCAAAAATGACCTTATTAC
This sequence comes from Limonium bicolor, assembly GCA_023374045.1. NCBI lineage: Eukaryota > Viridiplantae > Streptophyta > Magnoliopsida > Caryophyllales > Plumbaginaceae > Limonium > Limonium bicolor. The sequence continues at coordinate 31,099 of JAIOTZ010000766.1, forward strand.
CATGTTCTCTCACGGCAATTAATATAGAAATATCTTAGAACATTTTAACTTAGCAAGGTTAATGTTTAAGTGATTTATACCTTGATTTAGCTTGAATAATTCCTTGTTTGAATTCGGCCAGCCTTAGATAAAATTTCCAAAGCTTCTCTTGCATGTTTCAAACAGCAAACAAGGCCTAGTTAGTCTCCAAGAAAGATCTAACCATAAGGAGTAATTTAATGTAAGATTTAAGGCAAAAATCACCTTAAAAATGCAAGGGAAGTTCTAAGTGGTTTCGACCTGAACCAAACACACCACAAGGTGTTAGATCCACCATATTGACATAGGAAATAGTTAGATCTCGAAATGCTACCTTGTTGTTAGGTTTTACCTTGGAAAAATGCCTTAAAAGAGGGTATTTCCTTTGGATCTCGGCCATCCTTGCTCCAAATGGCTAACCAACAGATTCCACATGAAAAGGAGAAGAAGAGGAGGCTATGACCAAAGTTTCACAGCCAAACTCGAAGGGAATCAAAAGTTATGAGCTTAAAGCACATTTTTACCTTAAAATGTAGATTTGAACAACCTTGGTCCCTCTACTGGTCTCAACCGAGTTTAGCTCTTGTTCTAACCTTAGAACACTGAGAATAAGCCATAGGAATTGATGAGCCACGAAATCTAGGTGTTGGTGGTGAGAAGATGAAGAAAAAGAGCTAAAAATGACATTAAAACACTTACATTAGGAGCTTAGGAGCTAGGCTTGCCTTCCATGCTCAAGAACAGACCTTGAGAGCTTCAAAGGAAGGGAGGAGCTCGGCTGGGCAGGAGGATCGGACAAGGAAGGAAGGAAGAGTGGAAAGATTTGAAATAATGGAAAAGTAAAGGTTACTATTGCAAATTGAAGTTAGGTATCAATTTGTCCAAAAATTATTGCAAGCTGCCTCCTCTCTTATTGCCAGCCGGTTTTCCTTGGTCCAAATGGGTCAATTAATTGACCATTGACCATGCTCGGTCAATATTGACTCATGCGGGCCCCACTTTAGGGTTTTATTAATATTTTAATATTAAATTTGTAAAAATCTGTAAAATTTGGAAATTAAATTCCTAATATGATATAATATGATTAAATATCATATTTAAGGATAATTATAATTTTTAAGCCCATTAAAAATCAATTTAAAAGGCAATCTCACAAAAACGTGCTTTAAGGAGTTTTAGCGCACATTTTGTGTTGCCTGGTGTTTCTGAGCTCTGTTTTCTTTGAAAACAGTCTTGTTGTGTTCCTTACATGATATTTGATCATGTAATTCAATTTTATATCATTTAGAGGTCCTTTGATTTTTAAGGTTTTCCTAGAGCACCTTTTTGCCCTTTTGACCTTGAAGCATGTAAATGCTTTTTTTTGTTGGAGTGTTGTCCAACGGTTATAATATGTTTAGTAGTATGTTAATATGCTTAGGACAAATTTTTAGGTCCTAAGAAGTTTATTTGGGTATTTATTTACCCTTAACAGTCAAAGGGTGCAACATCTTGTTTTATGTTGACCACTGTTGTTCTCAGTTGACTTTTAAGGCATGTTTAGGCCTTAATTAATATGATTAAATATTTAATCCATGCTTTAATAATTTGGGGTATTTCAGTCTACCCCCCTTAAAAAGACTTCGTCCCGAAGTCTCTTAATCAAATAGGTAAGTATATATAAATGTATAACTACCCATTGTTCCCATAATGTATATCTATGTGATATATCATTTACACACATCATATTGCGCTTATACAGCACATAGCCATCACGTTGTGGCGTTAGTTCAATCATATATGGATATAGGTGATCCATCAGCACCATCATTTCCTATCAGTTCTACAAGTCCTGACAACCTTCCTGAGGTGTCCATAACATTCCATTGTTCCACATTCCATATCTAATGATTCATTTCGTATCTAGGCAATACCATATGTAATCATTCTATAAAGCAATATGAATGCATATCACAGATAGCATAAGAAAAGTACTACACACATGGTGTACATACAATCATTCAAACAAGTATCTCATAGGATACATACTTTCAAGTGTACATCACACCCAAACAACCAAACAACGCACCCCGCGAACCAACCATAACCAAGAAAACCAATTCACTGTATGATGCATACTAAATAATTCACATACTAACCAAACAACCTCGTATGCCCCGCACACCACCAATTCTCTTTTTTTTTGCATGCAATGCATATCAAACAGCCAAAAATAAGTGCACACATGTGCACAACCAAGAGGCTACCCCCCTTAAAAAGGGTTACGCCCCCGTACCCCACAAGTATACAACAGCCGCTCAACAAGGAGCGCTGGATACTTGGCTCTCAAAGAGTTCTCCAACTCGTGGATTATCCTCATATCAGAGAGACGATAAATTCTATCAGCCCTTCAGGGCTCCACAATATATAAAGGTGAGGCACTGATCTTTTTGTGCTCTCTCCCAAGTTCATTCTTTGGGCCCACTCGCTCGTATGATGTAGACCCATGAACAAAGGCTCAATTTGCCTTTTTTTTGCTGGATCCACTGGTTTGGATCACTACATGCGTGTGTTTCTCACTGACATTCAGTTTGAGATGTAATACATTGGCTATGTTAGTACTTAGTGCTCTTTGCACTTGTCTTTGTAATACTAGACGTACCAGCCTATATGTCAAAGATGATGTTTGTCATCCATGTCTCCTGGTGATTTTGCTCCGAGTAACACACTGTTTAGTTCTTTTTTTTTTACACTCTTGTTGATATCCACTTTATCTTTCAGCATTTCCACAAATTAATAACTGCACGAGTGCAATACCAAACACTCAGTCATACAGAGTGCAGAGGCTAAACGCTCACACTAATATTTCATGAGTCAAACAGATAAGATGTGCGAATTGTCCTATGAGTGGTACATTCCAAATCCATTGTTCTTTAAGCAATTTCTGCTATCATATAGCTTTATCTTTTCTTCTCGCGTAGTCACGCGTTTTATGTCCATACATCTGGTAGATTTCCTCTGGATTGCAAGTAATTTGCTTGATCCTTATGAGGGTTCTACATATTTTCGTCCATAATGGTTTTCCTGTTTCTTTTTTTTTTCCTGTCCTTAAACTGCTCCTTTGTCTACTCGTATACTGTCCACTGTTCTCTGTCGAAGTTCTCACCTTTTTTTTTTCCTAGTCCGTTGTTTTAACTGCGGCTCTTCTCGTCCATCTTCGAGGTAATCCGTCTTGCTGTCCGTAGAATGGAGTTGACTACTTCTCGTGTTCCTAACACTACCTGTCTACTTGCATGGGGTACCGTACTGATACATTACTACTTACCCGACTAACTTATAATAAGTCTGTCAGGCCCACATGCTCCGAACGGAGTGCGGTCGTCCCATGTCTCGTTTAGTAAACTGGTAATGTCTGTCACACGTTGTAATGAAGTATTCTGTTGTCAACCTCCCTTTTGATGGATATCCTTTTTTTTTGTTCTTCTACTTTTTTTTGTAATAGTTCATGTTATCAGTTATCCTGTAATAAGTGATGTTGCCTTTGTGGCAGCCGTGGTAACTTGTATCATAGACTAGTATTATTCAACTCGGTGTAAGTAAAAATCCGTGCTATATTAGCAAACTTGTTTCTCCTCTTTTTTTTGATCTCATTGAATACAACACATTTTTCCTTTTTCTCCCGTGTTTTTTTTTTGATCATTTCTCATCCATAGTTCATATTCGTCCCCTCATCCATGTAATTGGATGCATTGCAGATTGCATAATAGTTTGAGCACTTGGCTCTTCACTTCCCAACCATCCTCACTGACGGTGGTGCATCTACAAAGGGTATGCTTGTCCATAAGGACTAAACATGTATCACCGGTAGTGATTAGCATTAAATGCAAGTATACTCTAATGGTATTTGGCTAATAGCCCTGTCTGAAACTTCCTCGAACGTTTAAACTGGTGGTGTGTGTGTGTGTGTTTTTTTTTTCAGTCATAGTGGCTGTATAATGTGTCCAGTTGCAGTGGTTGGACTATCGGTCCTTCCAAAATTGCATAGGTTTCTAATCTCCAGGTTTCAATGCAAAGGTTTGAACAACAGTTTTTTTTTTATAAAAGGTTAAAATAGTAGTTGTTGCAGTTGCATTTGCAGTAGCTGTTACTGTTGCTGTTGCTGTCGCTGCACTTGCTGTAGCAAGTGCGCAAGGCAGATGGAAATTTCAGTGGTTTACTGTCATAGCGCTTGCAATAGCAAGTGCGCCATGCAGGTGGAAATTCTGGTTCAGTAATTCCCGGTCTCATTGACTCTGTGTCGTAGAGTATAGGCTACATGGTAATGTAAGCATTAACATCCTGTTCATATATATATCCGTCAAGGTTTAAAGCTTTTGGTACTGAGTACACACAACTAATCCCAAAGTCTTACACAAAAGGCGAGTGGTCAATGACACACTCCCACATACTTATAACATAGCTCCTTCTAACATTCAAAGTAAGCACACAACACAGTAAGTAAAAGTCTTCCACTAGCGGTCTCATGGAGTATGGGTACTCATGCCCTATCTACTCCCTTGCCCTTCTGGGCTCCAGCATCAGCAGATGTCTAGCCATCCTGACCGCCTCGTGGTACTCCAGATCCTCCAGCTGAGGTCTTCTGAGTATTCTTTGGTGGCCTGTAATTACGGCTCTCTGGGTTCATCCAACATTCAAATTCCCTATGGCCCTCTTTGTGGCAGCACCGACACTCGACTTTGCGGCCTTCGCAGTCGACCCCTGGATGGTCCTTCCCACAACGCTTACAGTAAAAATGGCGCTGGGGCTGTCCGGTGCCTGATGATAGTATTTAAGTTTAAGTTAAAATCTGTTGATATAGGGGTTAAGATTATATTTGAATTTAAGAGATAGGTGTTCTCACCCTTAGGAGGTGCAGATCTCAGAGGCTTAGCATCAATAGCTGGGCCGGTCAACTGCAGGACGGGCTCTTTCCCTTTCTTTCCCTGGTGACCCTGCTGCCCTTTCTTTGGAAAGAATTTCCTGTTTAAGGTTTCGGGTCAGCATTCGTAAGGTATTTAGTATGATAAGTATTTAAGCTTGGGTTAAGTCCTTACTTTCCCTTTTTCTGGCCATCGCCTGAAGATGCTCCTCCACCCTCAGACTCTCCTTCAGGGTTCTTCCTTTTCTTTGCCCCTAGAGTCTCTTCCCGAGTCTGGAGCATTAGCTCCGTCCTCGAGGCAGCGTCGTAACACTCCTGGAATCTCATTGGTAAGTTCTCACAAGGTTATACGGTACTATAGTAAGTAAAGAATTTATGGCATTCATGTTAATACCTGTATGGTAGTGTAGAGGGTAGCACCCATCGCCATCTGGATGCGAAATAATAGTCCTCCCGGAACTTCTCGATCTTTACGGTTTCTGAGTAATCCACACCGGGGATGAAGTCCAGTAGACCAATGAATCGAGCGTAATACTCGTCCACGGTCAGACCTCCCTGGGTCAATGTTTCAAACTCATGGCGCTTCTTCTGTTTGAGGTGCGCCGGGTAGTACTTCCCTCTTAGTAACTCAACAAAGGCAGCCCACGAAAAGTCGGGCGTAGCCAGGTGCTGGTCCTTGACCAACCTCCACCAAGTGCTGGCTGCATCCTTCAGGTGGAAAGCAGCAATAGCGACCCTCTTGTCGTCAGGTACTTGTAAAGCTTCAAATGCTTTCTCGTGTTCAACAATGTAACGCTCCAAAGCTACGGGGTCTGGTTCCCCTGAATATGTAGGTGGTCGGGTCTCGCTAACTGACTTCAGCCAGTTTGTTTCCCTGGGCTGTGGCGGGTGGGCTGGTGCTCCTCCTATCTGAGTACCCAGCTGTGCAAGAACGGCTGCAACCGTCTCAGCAACTCCTGGAATGCCGGGGTCACCGCCTCTACCTCTTCCAGCACCACGCCCTCTAGTACCACCAGACATCTGTAGTACAGTATGTCACATAAATACTTGGTAAAATTACCGTACACAACCAATAGATATTAAGTTGCCTTAAAGGCTATCCTGTCACGCATTTTGCGTTTCTAGACACAATATCTTTTGAGACGAATCGTCTCGTACCTCCTAAATGTTTCCCAATATTTCCCAAGTCCTAAGCTCACTGTCTTAACCTACTTTCTCGTCATCAGAGCGGTACTCCGCTCTGATACCACTTTTGTAACACCCCTCTCCATAATCACGATATAATCCCTCACGTAGCAATAAATAAAACGTCTCGCAGCGGAAAAATAAATAACAATTACAAAACTCACACGGGTGTCACCGGCCATTACTCGCCCATGCGAGCAACGTAGCCATACCACATCCAACTTCCAAAATAAACAAACTGCTAACCGCAGTGATAACGAGAAACTCCTATACATCAAACTAAGTCCATAACCATAAACATTGACAAGTGAGCGTCTACCCAATCCTGAAAAATACATAACCTTACCATAAGACCATACACCATCTTCATTACCATACAACATCTCCAACTACCCTGTTCCTGCTCTTCAGCTCCGACAATGATCAACAACCTGAAATGGTGTAGTATCAGCGATAGACGCTGAGTATGCCGGGCCTGGACCCTATTGGTCACTTGTCATTTTAACCATCTTATTATTAGATTGGTTTCATGCTTTTTCCTTTTTACAGTTATAATCAAAACTGAAGCATAAATGTATAATATACATAATCAACCATCCAAATATTCATAAACATTAATCATCCATCCAATCATAAACTTAGTCATCCACCAACCAAACATTCATAGAATATCTCAAACAACATTTGTATATCGAACGTATCGAGCAATAACAACAATATTTTGTACAATGTACAATCGCCGTAGTGTTCACCATCCACTGTCAATTTATTTTAGTTTGGCTTTCAAGCCCCGTCCATATGTACAATGTACATTCGCCGTAGCGTACAGTTCCCATAGTTAATTTACCTTAGCCTTGTAGGCTCCATCCAACCATGTTTAATTAATGTCAGTAGGGCGTCATGTTAGGACAACCCGATAACCTCACCATGGACAGTAGTCCCCCGTACACACAAAGGTGCTCATTTCGCCAGAGGTCCGGAGGCCCCTGACTCACTTATGTCTCGTAAGACGTCCATAAAAAGGCCGTAGCCACCTGATCCACGAACCTATTTGGGCTCGTTGGATATAACCTGGAGCGGAATCCAATTAGGAAACCCCTCAGTGATCACAAATGCGCAACCAAGTGGTTCGTAAACCACCGGGATTCCTCACCTCAATCTCATACCATCACTCTCATAATGTTTAAGATCTGCTCTTAGTCTTATGGAGAATATTTATTAACCAGCGGCCCAATGGGTCACGCATACCTAGAAGTCAGCTAGGTGATATTTATGTTAGAGATCCATGCTCTAGAGACCGACAATGTCGTGACTCGTCCTAAGTGTTTTACTTAGGTTACCATATCTTAATATTAATATCATGGTATTATATCAAGTAACCGTCATGTCATCACAACGCATATGTATGTTTATATAAGTCGATCTATAGTCGACGTAGTGTTAGTCCCGTAGGACGCCGTGCATAAATATTAATGCATCAACACTTAAACACATACATGTAACCACACACATATAACACACAAGTTAATCACCAAATCCGAGCCCAAGGAGCAACCTTAGGTCAACTCGGCAAACCCCTTTACATACCGTTCACCCTATTGTAAATTACGGGGTGGAAGTTTTATGAATCTTCAAGATCCTATGCTCCGTGTAGTCCGCTAGCTTGTCAAGCGTCCTTGTCAGAAGTATAATCTAAACGGTATTAAAACTATACGTCAGTCTCCATGACTAACTACATCCGGTATATCCGAATAATAAGTAACCCCGACAGTTCACCTCCGTTTTCTACAGTTGTTGTTACGGGTTTCTCTAAAACAGTCGGTTTTGTTACTTAAAACGCGTACGTCAAAACTATCCCAACTGTTAAGTTTAATTCACTATTTCCTTTTTAATCTTATCCACCCTCCAGTTTAGGTGCGTAACCCATAGTTGCATGTATGCATGCATGATTATATTATATTATATTCTTTTTCTTATTGTATCATTTATTTTATTGTATTCTCTTCATATTGTTTTATTTTCCCACCATCCTTCATAATTCGACATGTTGTATAATCCCTTTATCTTTAGCAAATAATATTTGCTTCCAAAACTCATGACTTATAGTTCGTAACTATATTTTTTTTAATAACCACCACCATTAACTCATAAGGTGTTCAACCAAAATATATTTATCCACCTTATATACATTATTCTTGTGTATGTATATATTTTTACCACGTAGGTAATTCTCATGAGTTTTATAAACTCTTATATTTTGTGTTACATTTCATCATCTTTTATTAGATGATTATTTCCATTAGTTGCATCATATTATACAACTTATATTAAGATTGTTATCCTAATATTGTAACATTTTATGTTGTACATTTACAACTCCTAAGGTTTATTCCATAAATACCTTAGTTTATAAATCCCATTCACTTATAGTTTGTCACACCATTTAATGTGAATACCTTATTTGTATTAATTTCATTAAACCACCTTAATACCAAATAATTGTTATAACATTTATAACATTATAGACCTTAGTCTAAAATTCATTTTCCAACCTTTATATTTTCGGTATAGCCCTTGAATTTATTTAAATTCCCTTTTTGACCACATAACATTATGTAATGTTATACCAAAATACTAATATCATTTGCTATGATATTTTTATTTCCTTTAACTTATAATCTATAGTTTTTATACAAACTATTGTGTATTGCCTCATAGGCACATATTAAACCTTATACTTTTCCTTAAACCATAATTTCCTTTATTTACAAAATCACCCCTTTCTTTTACCATGTTATATATCCCATTTAATATAATATTTCTAACTTATAAAAGAGCATAACCTATGGTTATTTTTTGTAAATTCCGAACAGACCTCAATATACATTTTATATTGTCATTAGGCCCAATTTATAACATATAGTTTGATAATATCATTAAAACTATATATTATACATATATCTCAACAAATACTCTTATATAATTCTAAAAATCACCAAATTCCACCAAAGGGTTATAAATATCCTTATTAACCCATATACTTTTGATATTTACCATTCCACCATCTATTTTTCTCCAAAGTGTCATAATGACATATTAACTATATATTATTCATATATAGTTTATTTTAATTCCAAAATCCACCAAATAAATTCCTAAAAATTCCTAATAGCCCATGGGTGTTTAAATACCATTGTACACCCTTATTTTTGGTAATAACATATTTACCACATATGTTATAAAAATATTACCATTAAATACATAACTTATTATAAAACCTTAAATAAGTTATCTAACTTATTTATTTTGGTCAAAACCTAGCCTATGGTCAAGGTTGACCACCTTAATATTTCCTTGACCAACAATTCCTTATAATTACGGTTTAGTACCCATACTTTCTAGAAATCACCATTTAACCCCAAAACTTTACAAAATCTTATAAACTTTATTTTAACTCCATTTTACCTCTCATTTTAGGCCTTATTATTCTAAAGCCCCCAAATTTAATTTAATTACACCTAATACCCCATTTATTTTCGGTAATGCATTTATACTACTTAAACTTAATTAAAGCTTGTAAATGCATAAATAAAATGGCCTAAAATACATGGCCTTATTACAAACATTGGCTTGCAAAATAAATTACACATAAATGTCCCAAAAACACTTAATTCTCGGCCTCACCACACACTTTCCATTTAATTACCAAACTTCCACATAATGTCTTAAATTTGACATTTATGTTACTTAATCACTTAGATAAATTTACTAAGCCATTTCTTTAAACATTTTAAGGTCAAAAATGACCTTATTACCATGTTCTCTCACGGCAATTAATATAGAAATATCTTAGAACATTTTAACTTAGCAAGGTTAATGTTTAAGTGATTTATACCTTGATTTAGCTTGAATAATTCCTTGTTTGAATTCGGCCAGCCTTAGATAAAATTTCCAAAGCCTCTTGCATGTTTTCAAAACAGCAAACAAGGCCTAGTTAGTCTCCAAGAAAGATCCAACCATAAGGAGTAATTTAATGTAAGATTTAAGGCAAAAATCACCTTAAAAATGCAAGGGAAGTTCTAAGTGGTTTCAACCTGAACCAAACACACCACAAGGTGTTAGATCCACCATATTGACATAGGAAAGATTAATCTCGAAATGCTACCTTGTGTTAGGTTTTACCTTGGAAAAATGCCTTAAAAGAGGGTATTTCCTTTGGATCTCGGCCATCCTTGCTCCAAATGGCTAACCAACAGATTCCACATGAAAAGGAGAAGAATAGGAGGGTATGACCAAATTTTCACAGCCAAACTCGAAGGGAATCAAAAGTTATGAGCTTAAAGCACAATTTTACCTTAAAATGTAGATTTGAACAACCTTGGTCCCTCTACTGGTCTCAACCGAGTTTAGCTCTTGTTCTAACCTTAGAACACTGAGAATAAACCATAGGAATTGATGAGCCACGAAATCTAGGTGTTGGTGGTGAGAAGATGAAGAAAAAGAGCTAAAAATGACATTAAAACACTTACATTAGGAGCTTAGGAGCTAGGCTTGCCTTCCATGCTCAAGAACAGACCTTGAGAGCTTCAAAGGAAGGGAGGAGCTCGGCTGGGCAGGAGGAGATCGGACAAGGAAGGAAGGAAAGAGTGGAAAGATTTGAAATAATGGAAAAAGTAAAGGTTACTATTGCAAATTGAAGTTAGGTATCAATTTGTCCAACAATTATTGCAAGCTGCCTCCTCTCTTATTGCCAGCCGGTTTCCTTGGTCCAAATGGGTCAATTAATTGACCATTGACCATGCTTGGTCAATATTGACTCATGCGGGCCCCACTTTAAGGTTTTATTAATATTTTAATATTAAATTTGTAAAAATCTGTAAAATTTGGAAATTAAATTCCTAATATGATATAATATGATTAAATATCATATTTAAGGATAATTATAATTTTTAAGCCCATTAAAAATCAATTTAAAAGGCAATCTCACAAAAACGTGCTTTAAGGAGTTTTAGCGCACATTTTGTGTTGCCTGGTGTTTCTTAGCTCTGTTTTCTTTGACAACAGTCTTGTTGTGTTCCTTACATGATATTTGATCATGTAATTCAATTTTATATCATTTAGAGGTCCTTTGATTTTTAAGGTTTTCCTAGAGCACCTTTTTGCCCTTTTTGACCTTGAAGCATGTAAATGCTTTTTCTTTGTGTTGGAGTGTTGTCCAACGGTTATAATATGTTTAGTAGTATGTTAATATGCTTAGGACAAATTTTTAGGTCCTAAGAAGTTTATTTGGGTATTTATTTACCCTTAACAGTCAAAGGGTGCAACATCTTGTTTTATGTTGACCACTGTTGTTCTCAGTTGACTTTTAAGGCATGTTTAGGCCTTAATTAATATGATTAAATATTTAATCCATGCTTTAATAATTTGTGGTATTTCAGTATTAGTCTCGACGATGAATCATTTTACCATACTCAAAATGCTCTAGAGCACCTAAATGGGTTTTCCTTCCACTTTAGCATGACTTTCAATGCCTATGAGGAGCTGGTCAGACTAATCCCTACATGGTGTTTTATAGTGTTAATCGGGTTGCACCATAACCTTCCAATTTAGTGGTTTTTTTATATTAAGATTAACGTTATTAGATACCCATCAGGTGGTCAGCTAGCAGTAGTGTAATAACACTTCATTTATTTATTTTTTTGTATATCTTGATATCCATACTTTTACCTAGACTTTTTGGTATCTACTTACGCCGTAATGGTGGTTAGAGTGGGGGGTGTAAATGTTACTTTATGACTTAAATTGAAGGTAAGATCCCTACATCCTTTGGGTAGAGACTACAATGGCCGGGTTTCCTACATATCATGGAATAATTTAGGAATACTTTTTCTTATCTTCGCCATTTGATGGGCAAATTTACTCTTCATTATTCCATTGATTCCCTTCTTACTTATTTGTATTAGTATTCTCTTGACAATCTCTCCTAGAGTTACCTCCTTACCCTCCTTTTCTTACTACTCTTTTCTTTTAGAGGAGTTTCGTCCGCTATGTTTTTATTTACTTTTTATGCTTTTATCTTGAGTGTTTCCTCGTATTTAAGAAGTATTAGTCTTATTTGGAAGTAGTATTTGGCATCCCTGGGTAGTACAATGTTCATCTGTTTCACTAACCATCTATAAGCGGTAGTCAAACCTCTTTGGAATGTCTCTACTTTGTCGTCTCTATGTGGACTACTTAAGGAGAGAATTTTATAGCTCATTTATTGGTATGCCGCATTAGCCCATAATCAAGCCATCAGAACTTAATGGTTCAAGTGTTTCTTGGATCTTGAAATGCTTCGGTTAATATTTGTCTCGAAGTAAGTCATTCTATGTTATATAACTAGCAACTGTTATGGCTAGGTGTTGAATTGATTTTCATCCTACATTAATAATATTCCTGTGGTAATAGGTTGCATTCGTGATTTTTTTTGCACTCAATAATGTCTTTCAGCATTTATGCATTCTTTCCCACATCCTACCACTTCAGTACTTCCAAATTCGACTCTTAGGATTAGGTTCAATGTGCATAACAGCCACATTATTCTTTCAATTCAGATTTATTGATAACACTTAGGATTCGGGGTAGTGGTGAGCGGGAATGGTCACTCCACTGTAATGGTCTTACCAAGATATTATTACTGACAACATAATCTCGGCGACGTAAGGAGCCATGGGTTTACCAATTTTTGCAGGGTTACGACGTTCCTTTCCTGTACTATCCCGCCACCTTCACCAAACTTCTGCCCCAATGGCAGGCTTTACTTAGTCTATACAACATTTGGAGTTCGTATAATTATTTCCTACTCAAGGTGTTCTATTTTAATGCAAGTAGACGATTATTATTACACTAAATGTTCTGACACTAATGTACATTACACACGAATTCACACACCCAATCTCAAATCCTAAGCTCACAGTTTCCAACCCTATCTCCAGTCATCAGAGCGTTCCTACGCTCTGATACCACTTTTGTAATATCCCTTTCTCATAAACACGATTAATTCTTAAACATCATCTGATACTTATGCAACAATTCGAGTGGTTACAGCGGAAGTCTAAAATACACATGCACCAGACAGAGATGTTACCTCCGCCACGTGCCCAACGCACATGACAAGGCCTTCAAAACCAAAAACCAACAACCGACCCAAAACGCTGTGATGACAGAGATAGCTTACCAAATAACAGTCTAATTCAATTCTTAACTACAACTGTGAGCAACTCTACTACTCAGGGCTTAGCCCAAGTTTTACTAGA
>JAIOTZ010000767.1:0-44476 GCA_023374045.1 Limonium bicolor
TCTTGAGATTACTACTAACTGGAACTTGAGTGAGGAAACCCGGGACCGATCTCCGGTCATGCATGCTAAGGAAAAAGGGGGACGGTATCTGAATCAGATCCGCCCTCCGCTTAAGGACTTGTCTTCGGACTTGTAGCCTAGGGCCGGTTGCCGGCTCAGCTACGCTGGACTCCCGTCCAGGGTAGGTGGCATTAAGATGGTGCGGTGGGATCACCTAAATCCCAGGTTTGGACTTAGGATACAACCATTCCCCTCCAGGAACGGTTTGTATACTGAGAATAAGTTAAGATTAAGGTAAGGTTAAGATAAGTTGCAACCATTCCTCTTTAAAGGATGGTTTGTATTATTAAGATTAAGATTAAGGTAAGGTTAAGATAAGTTGCAACCATTCCTTTTAAAGGATGGTTTGTAATATTAAGATTAAGATAAGCTACATCCACTCCTTATTAAAGGATGGTTGTTCTAAGATTAAGATAAGACTAAGATTGAGGTGAGATAAGGATGGACTAAGATTAAGAGGGAACATTACTTAAGGAGTTAAATAATTAACTCTCTAATTAAGGGAACGCATTAAGTCGTTCATTGTGTGTGGAACTTTGATTGTTCATATATGGATTGTTGTTTACAGCATTTACTATTATGTTGTGCATTTAATCAACCTCCATGCTATCGACAATTAGTCGTCGTAGCCACGTTAGCTTGGGGGCCATGAGGGGATCGTACCAGCATTCGTGCTGACCCCCTTTGGGGGTGTTTTTACTACACAGGTACATCAGGAAGCGGCTGTCGCGAGAGTAAGAAGGGGTACAAGTGTTACGGTTAAGTGTGGCCTACGAGTTGTGCATGTACACTCGTATGGCAATTTGAGTTAGTAAGATGTATAGGACGTGAGGGGGTTGTAAGAGGGATATGTAATTGGTTAAGGTTGTTGTACTAATGTTCGGTATATTCTGTAGTCAGACCGTGGCAAGGTCCTGGATTGTAAAGAATTCCGCTGTGACATGTTTATATATATACTGTTAAGTTGCGAGACCACATTTGGATTGAGTTGGGGTGTTACAAAAAGTAGTATCAGAGCGTAGTTACGCTCTGAAGACAAGAAATACCGAACTTAGGAGAATGATGAGGTTGAGATTGAGTTATGGGTTAAGGGTTGAGAGATAGAGTGAGAGGTGTGTTAGTCAGGACTTCCCGGTGTTTACCGGACATCCATAGTACCTAGGCCCGCCCTCCACATCCCTAACCCTAAATATGTGGAACAAACGCCAGAGAGAAGAAAGCCTTCTCATACTCGGGAAACCCGATCTGCAGTTAGCTAACAGTAAGTAATACGAGAAACACTGGTTGCACAACAGTTACGGAGAACTTGGAGGTTTTTAACGGAGCGCAACAGAGAAACAGGCGCTACCTATGGAATTCTATCAATAAGGGAATGGTAATTACCGGCAACATGGGTCGACATGCTACGCAGTCGAAATAACCCGCAATACCAATGATAAGGAAAGCACTACGGGTGCAATAGAAAGGAAATGATAAGAGACATGAGTACCGACAGCGGTCCGAGTGAGCATAACAGTGGGATAATACAAAGCCTGAGATTTGAGATTACTAAAGTCCAGTTAGAAACGGGAACTCCACTCCAACCCCATACACAAGGAAGGTTATAAAAAAAAAACCTGGCCAACATAATGCGGACGATGATAGGAACTCATATAGATGGTATACCGGAATAGGACTACAATGTAGTGCCTAAAGGAAAACCGTGCTTAGTAACCACAACAAAACGTGTGGAGACAGGAGGGAGGATAAAACATAAGAAAATATAAAGGGGTTCCCTCAGAAGAGGAACGCCCTGATAAATGACAGTACTGTCAAACAACAAGGAAACTGCCGTGGACGGTTATTCAAAATAAGAGATTATCGAAGGAGTCCCGAGGACTACCAATTACATGGAAGTTAGAAGAGAGTATCACTACGATGTACCTTGTACCAATAACCCATCCTGCATGGCGCACTTGCCATAGCAAGTGCTACCACGGTTAAGCTACAACGAAAAGCCATCAAGGCGAGATAGGAGAACGTTACAGTTTGTAACACATATTAATACCGGATTGTAAATCCATAAGAACAGAAAAAAAATATAAGACCTTGGAAAGGCCGATGGCCTGATCATAATGAATGAGGTAACACACTAGTCAGCCGGGAGCAGAACTTGGACAGAATATTAGACCATATGGATGTTAGCACAGTACAACAAACAACCGACAGTGCGGTAAAAAAATCAATCCCGAACTCCAAGGGAAAAACCTAAGAGATCGCTCGGTAATGCGAGCAAAAACACTATATAAGCAATGATTTCAAGGGATGTATTATAAGATACTATTGAGACTGTTGAAGCATCGACTTACAACGAAAACGGGATAAGATTCCCAGAGTGACGCATAAGATACCATAACAACATTCTTCAATGAAGATGTTGGTACGACCCAGAAAACAAGGACAAAAGAAATAAACCTAAGCTATAACCTACTAAGGATTAAAGTCGTACAACCCTGGAAAAGGAAAGCTCAGAGGACTACCCCCACGGAGCGGCGCATAGTCGAGCCGAACAACTGATGAATGACAGTTAACACTGTTGTTTAACTCATTAACACCCAAGTATGATTGACCATCACGGGTGGCTAGTCACGGAAGTTGAACGAAGCGTTTTAGATGGAATATAAGACGACAGGATGATATCCAACTTGGACACCGTAAGGCAAACGCCTAATACGAACCTAACCTTGACTATTAAAAGACATAAATCTTGTAAAATGACAGTATTGTCAAAGACACTAAGTAACCAGATCACCTGAATAACTTCCATAGCAGGAAGCAGGATGCAGCAACTTACCATGAAACCCGACCTACATTTAATATGTAACCTAACTGTGGATAGTGTTCAAAGGACCAGAACCTATAAGAAGACCTACAGATAAATAAGAGTGCAAATAATGAGCTGAGACATTAAGCATTAAGAGCCTACGAGCCAAGGATGTTAACCACATCAGAGCCCGAGGCCAGTAAGTTATAAGAGAGCTTGTCTAAGCCACCGAAGGGACTACAATTTGTAGATATGAACGGTTACCAAACCTACAACTTAGATTGGGAAGAACATTACCAAGAAAGGGTATCAATGAGAATATTGAGATAATGCTAAGGACAGGAAGCGGAGAACGAACCATGCTTTTAAGGTGGGATACCTCCCTTGTGTGTTAGGCCATGAGTGGGAATGAACCCCTCAAAAAGGGATTTCACCTATTGAGATAAAATACACTTTATTTAGAAAATGGAAACTATGAACCTTGAGATTACCTTAGAACATAACAGATACACTTGAGTAAATAAGGAAGTTGCACAGATAGACCCCATATCCAACACCCAGGATGTAAGAATTAGTAATGGTCAGAGATAAAACATGGTGACTGCACATTATGGCACGTCAATTAATCAATGTCAGAAGAGCTTGTGATTCAGTGGATGACTTCTTCAGTACCAGTTAAAAAACTATGGTAGATAACATCACTAAGGATGAAAGAAAGCGAAAGAAATTAGCCTACTTACGATATGAGATTGGAAGAACATCTTCTATCAAGAGCCAACTATTTTACAACACGGTACGACAAACCGCCTATACCGGAATGAAAGAACTCCCAGTGTGTTACAACCAAGAAGGGATTGAGTATAAGGTTAAGACATTAGAATAAGTGAATAAGAGGTTGCACCATCAATGGGCAAACCATGGTAAGGGCGCCAACACCACGAGGGTAGTGGTCCGAGTACAATAGTTAGAAGTAGGATTAAGTCATGGTGTGCGGTAAGGCGACCATTATGAATGAGCCGTCAAATATTGGACACTAAGGCAATTAGATTATTAGTTAAGACCAGTATAAGTAAGAAAAATAAGATGGTAGACAAACTGAGCATTGGTGCCAGTAGTCTGGACCTGGTATAGGTAAAGATTTCGTAGGAAGCACACTACCCATTCTTAAGGAACTGGAAGTGCATTCCGTTCATAGTAGCATAAATATGAGAAACAAGATAAGAGGCTCTACGGAAAGAGACCTCAATATTAAGTGACCGAATCATACGGAATACAGAAGGAGCTAGAGCATACCATACCCAAGAACACAGTAAATGGACTTCCCTTGATTAACTTCAAGAAGAACAATAAATGTTATATGGAACGATGAAAGAGGAGATCGACAACAGAATACTTCATAATTAGCAATAGCTAAACGTGTGACGGACACATGAGTTTACTAAAACGAGACGTGGGACGACTGCACCCCACAGGGGCTTGCAGGCCTGACACGCTCATTTATGAGTAGTTGGGTAAGTAGTAATGTACCAGTAAGGTACCCCATGCATGTGAACGAGTGGTGTAAGGAACACGGGAGGTAGTCGACTCCGTACCACAGACAACGACGCAAGATCAGACAAGACAGCTACTACCACAAACAGTCGAAGAGAAGAATTCAGTTGAACCAGCAACACAGAGGAACCAGAGAACAGATAATTAAGGACTATGAAGTGCGAAAAGCACGGATTTTAAGTACAGACATTGGATATGTCTTAAGATGTAAGGGATTAAGACTGTAAAGCGCATTATGCACTAAACAGTAGTTTCAGGCTAAGAATCATCCTCAGACCAAAGGTCGGTTGGGGAGAACAATTTAGACATTCGAGAAAATACTAAGAGTATGAGCATAAGATCTTCAAGGAGAATAGATAGACGAGTTACAACTCATTAAGGCGTGTATATATAAAGATACACGTGTCCATTGAGACAATTAAGCCTAAGATTATCAGAGTCGCGCAGCGGAAGCTAGCAGACCACTACCTTTGAGATTAGACCAAACTAAGTTAAGGAGACGGTATAAGTACCGTTAAGAATCCTCGATACAGAGACTAAGTCATTTCTGATCGAATTATAAGTGAGATAGATGACGTGGAAGCTAGAATGCTTGGTGAGAATTAGACATCTTGAACTTATGTTCAAGAATGATGGTGTTGATTACGTGGGCGTAATCCATTTTAAGGGGGGTAGAGCGAAAACCGCTTATCGTATGTTTGAGTACTTAGTACATAAACTACGGTGTGCATAGCACAAAAATATGAGAATATGTTTATACAAACATTTTGAGATAAATCATGGTTATTGCACACAGAAGATGTGAATGCCATACATATTAAGTATCTGTCTTGTTAACTCCGGTGTGAGTACAAGTTAAGAGAATTAAGGAAAGGATTAAGGAGACTTAAGAAATAAGGAATATATGAGGTATGAGTCGATATGAGACTAGGTGTGAGATAAGAATAAGATGACACTATGAGATATCATTTGAATGAGTATAAGGAGAAGATAGTAAGTTATGAGACATAAGATGGTGAGAATGGTATGAGACTGATATAGAATTTAGTAGGAATTTAAGTCTGAGGTAATTACTAAGAGATGAATTGGGAATGTTAGATGGAATGAGTCCACACTTGGAGATGAATTGATTATGATTAGAAGAACTAAAAAGATAGAAAATTGGACATGAGTGAATTATCTGATGTTTGAAAATGACGTGGGAGGTGGAACTTGATTTTCTAGGGATCAAGGGAAACCGAACACAAATTGGAGTGGAAGGATAGTTCGACACTGATGCTGATCACATCAGGGTTGGATGATTCCTGAAACTCCCTACCAGTGGTCACAATTAAATCACACTAAGGATAGAGGCCTTAAGATAAAATGAAATTGGAGTTGATTGTATTTTTAACTAGAGGAATTATTCCTCACATGACCTCGTAAAAAGGATTACCTTTTTACTGAGTCTCGCCCATGAAGTCGAGGACGCACGAGCCTTTGTCTTCGGACCGGTGACATGGGGAGAGCAGCGTGTTTTGTATTCTGGCCCATGGTGACGAGGACGAATGAGCCATTGTCTACGGACCGGTGACATGGGAGAATACGTTGGAATTTATGTGAATGTTTTGATCATCAAAAGAAACAAGGGAATTGTGAGTGCTATACATGCTTAAGCATGTTGTGTGATAGTTAAGAATAAGAATATGGTGGATCTAAGGATTCAATGAGTTTAAGTATACATAAGTATGATCTATATGATCTAAGGAATAAGGTAAGACATGTATTCTAATAAGATAAGATGCATGGGAACTTTGGGGACAAAGTTCTTTTAAGGGGGGTAGATTGAAATACCCCAAACCTAAGTATGCTAAGTAAACATCAAATTATGATGTAGTAAGGCTAGTATATGCCTTAGAAAGATTGGTAGACAATTTAAACCAAGGAAAACACAAGAAAGTGCCTTAAGGGCAATCAGGGCAAAAACGTGCTCTAAGCTTGGAGTGACTTTGACTAGCACCCAAATACCATTATAAGACTTTAGTAATATGCTAATGGACATTTCAAATCAATTAGCAAAGAAAACCAAGCTTGAAAACAAGTTAAAACACAAAATGTGCTTTAAGAAGTCTTAAAGCACATTTTTGAGAAATTGTCTTGGAATTGAGTTTTGAGTGGCTAGATGTCCATCATTACTCTTTAATCAACATGTGTACTAATTAGTATCACATTAGGAAGTCTAAATCAATGGGAAATCAAAAATTTCAGAAATATGTGCACTGATTAGTGAATAGTGCCAAATAGTGACTAGTTTAAGTTTTAATCAACTTAAGTCAATTAGTTGGTCAACAAAGACCAAAAGTATCTTATTATTAAAGGGGGGAACGGTTTTTGAAGTGGTGACTCACCACATGTGCTAGTAAGTAAGGAAAGAGGTGGGAAAGTGAGTAAATTCACTATTTGCTTTTAAATGACAAATATCTTCTTATACCTTCTCTCTCTCCTTCTTTCATTTCCCACCTTCACCATCGGTTTTACTACCTATTCCTTCTCCAAAACCGTGAGAGCTTCATCCATGGTGCCTCCACCTTCAATTGCTCACCAAATGTTCATCTTTGCTCCAAATCGAAAAGTAAGCATAGATTTCTCTTAGTTAGATCAAGGCCTTCATTCCTATCTTTTCAAATCCTTCAAAGCTCAAGTTTGGTGCCATGAGAAAACTCCATTGATGGAGGAAAATCAAGTTTGAAGAGCTCATTAGCTTCTCCATTCTCTTAAGGTAAAGAAAATGTAAGAAAAACCATGTTTCCATCATTTCTTCTACATGGCCGAAAATTTCTTCTCATGGGGCTATGTTTTTATGCCTTGTTCTAGCTTGATTTATTCACCAAGGACTAGTGGAGGTCCTATTTCATTCAATGCCAAAGTCTATCTTGAGACTTCAAAGGTAATCATCCACTTTTATGCCTTAGAACACATTCCTAACCTAGGTTTTATTCCTTGAGGTTAGTGTACTGTTTAGTACTCATATGAGTCATTGAATATTGATTAGAACATTGGCAAGGGGAATTTAAGTGGTGGCCGAGATTCATGCAAGAAGAAGATCTAAGGAGGAGATTTAAATAAGCTTGAGAACTTGTGACTAAGGAGCCAAAGGAAATGAGTTAGTAATATAAGTTTAAGATGAGTTTTAAGAGCATATAATTACTATGAGATTGATGGGTGATTCGCAGGTTGAAAGCTTTTATTGTGGGAAATTCAGTGTTTAAATTCATGTCATTTAAGGGCCTAAGAGCCATGTCATTTAAGGGCCTAAGAGCCATGTCATTTAAGAGCCTTAGTGCTATGCAATTTAAGATTATAGCACTATATTGAGTTTATCATGAATGAGTTGATTTGGGTGAGAATCATGATGAGAAAAGGTTTGATGTGCGTGAGATGATTGAATGAGAAAAACCATGCATATGGGCATGATAATATACTAGAGGAGCTATGGCAAAATTTGAATGAAAATAAGCTAACAACGGTGTTCTTGGGATTAGAATGACTTAGAATTGTTTAAGAGGAATTAGAGGTTAGGAGGGTGTAATTTGTGTGCTAAGATTGTGTACTAAGGACTTGAGTGTTCTTGATTGTATTAAGGGTGGAAAACTAAATGTTGTGTGGTGTAGTAATAACTAAGAAAGCCATGTCAAAATTTGGAGAGAAAACTAAGTGTTTAAGATGTTCTAAGGAGATTTTATGACTAAGGAATGTTCTAGTAATCACTAAGGGTTGTATTGGTGAAAATGGATAAACTATGGAGTTCTGAGTACTAGGAAGACCTAGGGATGTCTAAGAGGGACTAGGGGTTATAATGGTGAGTTTTATGCACCAAAAACCATGGTTAAGGAAGCTAGGAAACTTGTACAAAGTTTGAAGGAAAAGTAAGGTATAATGACTTATAAGGATGTAAGCATGTTCTAGATATATATGGCTTTGAGAAGTTTGAGTAAAGCAAATGGGTGTGCAAAATGATGCTTGAGGAGTAGTTAAGATGGTGGTGAAGAAACATAATGATTAGTTGAGGTCTTAGGCAAAGTCACAAGAGGGAAGTGTAAGGAATCAAGTGTTAAGTGTAAGAATTTGTAAGAAATTGAGTGTCAAGTTTGGTGATTTTTGAGGAAGGTTTAGTACATGTTTTAAGGTGTTTAAACATGTAGGAAACATGTGGAAAGATTGTGGAATGAGTGGGAAAAGATTGGGGTGAATTGGAGTTCAAAATGAGGAGAAAAGCACTTTGGAAAATAGGTTCTGCTGTGGACCGCCCCTAGGGACGCCCCTGTGGGGAGGTCCAGGCCAAATCGTGCAGGAAATTAGCTTCTGGTTGGGAACCGCCCCTGGGGACTCGCCTACCCCCGGCCCAGAGGGGTGGTCCAGTGCAGAGAAAAAGAAAATTTTTTGTTTTTGGCTTCTAATGATGGGGGATTGAATGGTAATGGTAGTAGATGATGTTTAGGCCTTGTTTGGTGACATGTGAAGGCCTTAAGAGGTGTAAACAAGTATGAGGTGTAATGAGAAGTGATTAACTTATATGATTAAGTTTAAATTACAATGACTTAGTGGTCCAACATTAGGGAGTGATGATGATTAGAAAGATAAGCATATAATGACTTAAGAGATTAGGGTAAGTAAATGATATTAAGTGTTTAAGGTTAAGTTGGTAAGAATTTAAGAAGAGCTAGATGGAGATTGATATGTAATGATTATAAGGTTAGTAAGGACATGTTGGTGGGTAACAATGAAATTAAGTGAATGGATAAGTATAAGTAATGAGGAGAAGTGATTCACTTAAGATTAAGTTTGTAAGGTTAAGTTGTAAGACTTAAGAATTGTTAGGATCATTAAGGGTTAAGTAAGGTAAGTAAGTTATGTAAGTTGAGTTAAGTTAAGTGATTAACAATCTAAAACTGAATGAATGTTTTAGGACTTGGGAATTGGGACTCCGGAAGAGAGTAAGCAACCGAACGACCAATGGTGAACGGTACAGTTCTTTTGTGACCTGCTTGCTAACGAGGTGTCCCTCGGCTTGTGTGCTATTTGTTTTTGTGTGCTCACTAAACAAGATAAAGCATGCAACCGGAATATATTATATTTATTGTATTGTTGTGTGATGTTTGAAAACTAACACAACATACTGTGAGAACTTACTAACCAATGTTTAGTAAGGAATTGAGTGAAACTGAGGAACGCCCCTAATAAGGGACGATATCAACCGAAAGAGGTTAACCAACAAACAGGGTCTTGAGATTACTACTAACTAGAACTTGAGTGAGGAAACCCGGGACCGATCTCCGGTCATGCATGCTAAGGAAAAAGGGGGACGGTATCTGAATCAGATCCGCCCTCCGCTTAAGGACTTGTCTTCGGACTTGTAGCCTAAGGCCGGTTGCCGGCTCAGCTACGCTGGACTCCCGTCCAGGGTAGGTGGCATTAAGATGGTGCGGTGGGATCACCTAAATCCCAGGTTTGGACTTAGGATACAACCATTCCCCTCCAGGAACGGTTTGTATACTGAGAATAAGTTAAGATTAAGATTAAGGTAAGGTTAAGATAAGTTGCAACCATTCCTCTTTAAAGGATGGTTTGTATTATTAAGATTAAGATTAAGGTAAGGTTAAGATAAGTTGCAACCATTCCTTTTTAAAGGATGGTTTGTAATATTAAGATTAAGATAAGCTACATCCACTCCTTATTAAAGGATGGTTGTTTCTAAGATTAAGATAAGACTAAGATTGAGGTGAGATAGGATGGACTAAGATTAAGAGGGAACATTACTTAAGGAGTTAAATAATTAACTCTCTAATTAAGGGAACGCATTTAAGTCGTTCATTGTGTGTGAACTTTGATTGTTCATATATGGATTGTTGTTTACAGCATTTACTATTATGTTGTGCATTTAATCAACCTCCATGCTATCGACAATTAGTCGTCGTAGCCACGTTAGCTTGGGGGCCATGAGGGGATCGTACCAGCATTCGTGCTGACCCCCTTTGGGGGCTGTTTTTACTACACAGGTACATCAGGAAGCGGCTGTCGCGAGAGTAAGAAGGGGTACAAGTGTTACGGGTTTAAGTGTGGCCTACGAGTTGTGCATGTACACTCGTATGGCAATTTGAGTTAGTAAGATGTATAGGACGTGAGGGGGTTGTAAGAGGGATATGTAATTGGTTAAGGTTGTTGTACTAATGTTCGGTATATTCTGTAGTCAGACCGTGGCAAGGTCCTGGATTGTAAAGAATTCCGCTGTGACATGTTTATATATATACTGTTAAGTTGCGAGACCACATTTGGATTGAGTTGGGGTGTTACAATTGTAGTGTTTATGCTGAGTCTTGTCTCCTTCGACATCCTGTATAGGTATGTTCCATGGCCATTGAGGCATTTCTCCTTTGGCATATTTTATGTCTTTTCTATTTTTCCATGTTGTTTAATAGGGGTATAGTTGTGCCCTTATAACTTCCAGTGTGGTTTATAACTTTGAACGTCGTATTCATTTCAAAGTGTACCCTTGAACGGTCTAGGTTGTTGTATAGCTTGTTTCCAATTGTTCCTCATCATTTGAGTCTATACGAGTTTCACTCGTCTAGTCTTTGCCAATGCATTTATTCCAAAAGTTGTTTATAACGGTTGCTTCTGTGCGCAACATATTTCAGTCAATTCTACGATGAAGTTATCGTGACATTTGTCCTATAGCTTAGGGCATTTGCTAGTGTGCTAGCTTGCCTTCCTTTATTGTATATTGGTGTACTTATGTTCAGCCCTTGTATGAGTGAGAACATACTGTTGCTTTTAATTCGGGCATACAAAATTGTTACCTCATTCGATAGCGCTTGTGTTCTCTTTTAGAGAGTAATTCTCTTTATGCCCCGATTTTCATCATTAAGTAGGTTCTTTTGGAGGTTAAGTATAGTGTTAGTGTAACATAGTTATTGAACCTTATGAGAGTTTTAGTTATGTTTGTTCGCCCATTTAATGGGTTTTCATAGCTGTCATCAGGTTGACTACTAACTCTCTCCTCCCTTGAGAGGTTTCCTTTGATGTTATTACGTGCTAACCATTTCTTTGCGAAGTTACAACTTAGTCGTGTTCTACTCGGGGTTTTTGGTACTTCTAATCTCGTTTGTTCAATTGGAACCCTTCTCGTTAATTTACTTTAGGTAGTTATTCGCACTGGTCTAGATTTGCATCGTTGACCTTGGTATGGAGTTGGCTACTTCTTACGTTTCTTACCTTACATGCCTACATGTATGGGGTACCCTATTGATACATTGCTACTTACTCGACTAACTTATAATTAAGTCTGTCACGCATTCTTCAAGTATTTTGTTGTCAATCTCCCTTCTTAATTTGTGTCGGGGGGTGTCCGAAGGAAATTTCTTTTCGGTCCCCTGGGTTCCCAGCCCAATGGTGTGATTATGTACTTTTCATTCAACAGGTGTTTGCGATATCTCGCCCTAACGGTAAGGTTTGCTTCTGAGTAGTACGAGGTGGTCTTTCTCCTCTGTCATTGGCTTCGTTATTGACATGAGTACATCGTTGTTTTAAAGGAACTTATGACTCCTCATATTGGTAAGTTATGTTGTTTTATTGTCTAGTAAGTCCATTGTTGGAGTTACTTATGTGTTTATTATAATTACTATCAGCTGGTTACCATGCGCGCGGTTGGTGCTTATTCGTGTTTCCTTGCTCTTGTTCATTAGTTAGTAGGTCATGCATGTTATTTATGGTGCATATAATGGTTCTTCTAACTTTACCCTATCACCTGGGTTACATCATTTGGTGTAGTTTCTAAGCCTCGCGGCGAAGATTTGTGTTTCCTTCTTTTTATAGAAGTCTTTATTGTGGTCTGGGTTTAGCCAGTTCCCATTAATCGACATGTCATTTTAAATGTTATTGTTCAATTGGTATATATTGGAAGGTAGTCGGAGGTGGTATTTTCTCTCCTCTAAGCTTGTGTCCTCCTATGATACATTGAGTACTTTTACTTAGACTTGTGTTCTATAGCATTTAGACTTGTTGCCTTGTATTATTGATTAGGTTGTATGCCATTGTTTAACTCATATAGTCATTTCCCTGACAGTCGTCATGTTAATAGACGACATGTCTTAAACACGTATTTCTTCTTGTCACCCATTGTATGGCGGGACGCCAATGGCGGTAGTTATTCTCCTTTTTATTCGGAAATTTCATCCAATGATCGGTGTGATCAAATAAATTGACAATGAATAATTGTAATTTGACATCTGTTCGTCCCTTGTTGGTTATGGCATTCCTTGTTATGGTTATTGCCTTGGGTGGTAATTATTTAAGTGTTCGACTCTGATTTTCGTTTATGGTTGCGATCGGTTTAAGTAGTAACCGTGTTGCGGTGTAATATATTCCATGTTGGTCCTATTGAGGATTAGCATGTCTTTTCTCTTCTCCTCGTATTTATTATGTGTTGGCGTATGCCATTATGGCGTAGCATCAGCCCTAATTGTTACGTGTTTATGTTCCACCACCATTCTTTATATATATATATATATATATTCGGGTGTCAACTGTGATTCACGAGTATTTGTATTTGACGCCTTATTCGTTAGATTGTATGTATTTCAGCTGTCTACGGCTGTTATACTTCGGTTTCTTGTTTAAGCCTAATGTAATTAATTGTGACCACTTGTAGAGAGCTTCAGGAATCATCCGACCCTGATGTGATCAGTATCAGTGTTGAACTATCCTTCCACCCCAATTTGTGTTCAGCTTCCCTTGACCTGTACCGGATCAAGTTCCACCTCCCACGTCAATTTCAAACCATTAAATAATTTTTGACAAGTTTGTTATAAGGTTTGGTTCATAAGCCGATGTTATCGATTGATTGTCGTTTAAATGGTTGTAGTTAATTACGAGCTAGAGTATGCCCTTTAGTTGTAGTGTGCGGACTTGTCGGGTCCTCCTGTGGTTGCAGTTTTCATATTATAGGGTTTTATGACCCTATGGTGACAAGTTGTAGTTATAGGATTAGTACTACACCTGTATGAATATTTAATGATCCCCGGTAGTCATGACTTTCACGGTCTTGTAAATCCATCCTCACTATCGTTATTCTTGGAGCTATAGTTGTATTCATAGTTGCAGTTACGATTGTAACAGTGGTTGCAGTTACGATATTCATACTAAAGTTGTGTAAATGTTTGGTGATTACCGGTGGACATGGCGTTTGCACCTGTGGCTCACACGGTTTGTAAAAATTCAGTTGTATTTGTCATTATAGCTATGGTTGTGATCATAGTCATAATTATAGCCATAATTGTAACCATAATAGTTGCCATCATTGTAGCACTTGCTGTAGCAAGTGCGCGAGGTAGACAGAATTGTGAGTATAGTATTGGCTATAGCGCTTGTTGTAGAAAGCGCACCAAGCAGGTTGAATCATCGCCTTCTAGAATTGTTTGTTTCACTGACGCTTCGATCGTTTAAGTATGGTTTAGGTGATTAGCCTTGAAAAGGGTGGTATTGGAGTTATTTCAGCTCGTAAAGGTATGTGTAAGTTTTCTATTCTTAGGTTCTCTGAGTTAGGCTCTTTCTGAGTTTTGTTTTAGACTCCTTCATGGTAGGAGGAGGTTTCTGACGCATGCTCATGCAGTCAATTCGTTAAGTTAAGGATGTGGAGTTACCTAGCTCGCGCTGTGTACTAGTACCGGCGCCTAAGGTTCCTACAAAATTTGGGGTATTCTACCCCTGGTGACTCCTTTCCCCTTCTAGTAGCTCATATCGGCTGGGGTCTACTCCGCGTGGCTACTTCGTGGTGCTTCGAGTTTAGCAGATGAAGCACTCTAGTTGTCCTTGGTACGACATTGTAGTAATTTGAGGATTTTAGCTCATAAGCTCATATAGTATTGTAGGTCAGATTTTTCTGAGCTTTCTAGGTTGTATCCGGTTGAAGCTATTCCCTTTATGGGAGAGGCTTCCATGCAGTCCTTGGTTCCACATGTTATGCATTTTGTTAGTCGTCTAAAACTCGTTCTTCTACCTTTCGATCTTCAGGTGCACCTGTGTGTGCTTTCCTCGGGTTAACTGGGCAGGGTTTCGGTGTCTAATTATAAGCCAAGCCGATTGTCCTGTGGATCTCCTATCCCTCTTCAAGGTAAGGCTTAATGTATATTCCTCACTGCTTATAAGTACGCTTCTAGATAGTATGTAGCTGTGAGACCCCCGGTCCTTAATGACTCATCGTATCACAAGCTCTTCTGTTGTCTTGATGTCACAGTGACTATAGCATTCGCATCGGTCTTCCAAATAGGAGGAAGTCTTCTGTCTCCTTGGCGCCATCCATTAAATTATCTCCATGGGTGATACTCGAGATGTGGGCAGTGGCGGGTGGGGTATCACTGCTGTTTCCGGGATGTTTATCCACAAAGCTAGTGCGGCGACTGCCGTCTCAGCGCTATTCGGGTTACAGGACCCCCATCACCTGACATGCCTCTTCTCGACACTCGTAATACGCTATGTCGTATTATTACTCGGTAGTTTACCGTATAGAAATCAATAAGACAGATATGCCATTAAGGCTAATATTATTACGCATTTAGCGTTGCTCAGACACTGGTTCGTTTAAGACCAGGCGGCTCATACCTCACAACGTTTCTCGTATTTCCCAAGTTCTATGCTCACTGTCTTAATCCTAATATCTCGTCATCAGAGCGGTACTCCGCTCTGATACCACTTTTGTAACACCCCACTCGCTAATCTCGTAATAATCACTCTCGTATAATCACTCACGTAGCATAAATAGAGACGTCTCACAGCGGAAGTTAAACTACATTAATCCTCACTTGGGTGTCACATGCCATTACTCGCCCATGCGAGTAAAGAAGCATAACCATAATCTAACAATGAACAACAACAACTAACCGCAGTGATGAACGAGATATTTATTACATTATCCTATATACAAACCAATACCTATGACAAGTGAGCATTTAAAGAGTTCCCAGAATTTCAACGTGCTAACCGAGTTAATATTAAACATGCGATAAATAAAAGTCGAGGTCGTCTACCCATATTCCCGCACTCCGGCTTCACGTCCCGATCCACAACCTGAAATGTGTGGCCCCAAAAGGGGCTCAGCAAACTATATGCTGGTATGCTAAAGTGTAATCCTAGACCCTTTAGGTCACTTAGGTCAATTAGCCGTCTGAACATGAGGTTGATTACATGCTGGTTCATTTTACAGTTTGTATGACAGCAGTAAATATGATGCATAAGCATATAGAAATCCATCAAGTGACAACCCATACATTACATACAATCCACAACATACCAGGTACCATGTGTTAGAAAAGATCATACAATGTACTGTAAACATTAATACAAACGCGTAGATACTTCCATCGAGATGTTAGTAATTTTTCCTTAAAATTATGTTAGCCACCATTAAGTCTTAACCTCAATATCCAAGGGTGTCGTGTTGGGACAACCCGTAAATAACCTCACTGGACAGTAGTCCTCCCGTACACACGAAGTGCTCATTGCCAAGGATCATTCAATCCCGGAACTTCCACTTGCCTAATAAAGGCGTCCATGAATGGCCGAAGCCATGTGCCAAAGTCGGCACCCTGGTCCAACAGTCTATCTGGGCCCGTCGGAATATAGAGGGAGTCGGTCCGATACGGACGTTATACTCCGGTGATCACCAATGCGCAACCAACTAGTCGAGACTAATTGGATTCCTATACCATGTACCATAACCAACACTCTCCAGTATGTGATTAATCCTTAATCAACTACCCTAAGTAAATTCTTAGGTCTAGGAGAAGTCTTTACTATTTATTACCTTTGAAGTCCTATGTACTTCCCTAGAAATAATCTAGGTTATAACCATGTTCGAATATCAAGCTCTAGAGACTGGGGATCCCGAGTCTCGTTCCTAAGTGTTTTACTTAGGTCAGTTAGGGATAAAGTTCACGAATATTAGTATTCCAACAACATAAACAATCATAATGATATTATCCGAAGACGTCACACACAATAACAATCGGTTACCAACCATATAAATAATCCACACTGTAACACCCCCGAATAACAATCAATAATTAAACGACGAGCCTTACGGTGATACGAGATGTCTACGCAGCGGTTTCGAACTCTATTCGGGTGCTACAGACGCCAACCACCCACGTGGTTGACCCGACCACTCTACTTACACCAAGTTACGGTCTGAATGACTGGAAGTCCAACTTAACGAAATCCAAATACAATATAAAGTGCAACTCAAGTACCGAGCATCTACAGTTTAGTTAACAACTTAAACGACATAACCCATGCATAAGAAGGCATACTACTAAAAGTCTTGCCATGTGGACTACCCCCATGATAGTCCTTCACCTACACTCCGTCACGTTCCAGATGATCACCTGTAAAAATAAAGGACTCAGCAAAACTATGCCGAGTATGAACGTGTGAAGCCCGTATGTCACCGGGCCACACGACTAATTGGTCGAATATTATTAAGTCAATAACATGCTATATTTAAGCAGTAAAGCACATCACAATCCGTCATAATATCAAACACACCTTAAGGTAGCATAGCAATATCAGCAAGCAACCAAGCAAATCTTGCAGGTAGCACAGCAATGTCAATAAGCAACCAAGCACAACTTGCCAGTAGCATAACAAAGTCAAACACGCAGTCCAGCACAATAAGCTGCTAGTGTAGCAACAACAGTCAGGTAATTATAGGACGTGTGCGTAGGTACATTATACCGTCGATCCTCGCAATGGGATCATTCAAGAGATTGCGTATTGTTTTCTTGTTCTCATTACATATGTTTCCTTTCTTCTCTTGCACCGAGTCAGGGGATATAGGTTAGATCCCGAGACTTTGCTATGTAGGTGCTATTCATACCTTGTTTCTTAAAGGGTCACATTTGTGACTTTCTCTTGTTTGCTTGGTCTCATTACACAAGTTTTCCTTTATTCTCTGGCACCAAGTCAGGGGACATAGATTAGATCCCGAGACTTCATTATGTAGGTGCTAATCGTTCCTTGTTTCTTTAAGGATTATTTGTGCATTCTTTTATCACCGCACGTTGGAGGACGTCTCCTCCATAGCTAGTCCCCCATTCCCGACACCCAGGGTCGAGAAAGCGGAATCACCTCTAGACTCCAGGATAAGCTTCACCACTTTGTCACTCCCCCATTCCCGACACCCAGGGTCGAGGAAGCGGAAGTCATCTCTGGACTCCGGGATGTGCTTCACCAACTTGTCACTCCCCCATTCCCGACACCCAGGGTCAAGGAAGCGGAAGTCACCTCTGGACTCCGGGATGTGCTTCACCAAAATATATTCCATCATAGACGGTCGAAGGATCTGATGCAGATACCAACTCCCGATCATCCATACCGCGCGGCCCGAGCTATTGTCTTCCCGGGTTGTTCTCATGTTTCACAGTTGGTACTTTTCGTTTCATTATCATTATAATCTCGACACCATAGTGGGTGTCATTAGCGGTCCTCTAAAGTTAGAGAGGAGTTGTCTCTTTGTATAGTTCTTTTGTTTTGTCTACGTGGTTCGTCATGTCTCACCAAAGGAGACTTGCTCTTCATTATCATTAAAGCATAGACATCATAGTGGGTGTCATGGTAGTCCTCAATGGTTTAGAGAGGAGTTCCCCTTATAGCGTTTTCTTTATTTTCATAATTCGTAGTAGTTCTCGTATAGTTTTCCCTTTATGTAGTTTCTTTGTTTACATAGTTCGTTGAGTCTCATCTCAAAGTTCCATAACGCGAAAGGGACTAAACTACTGTGTGCGCGCAATGATATATTCAACAATGATATAGAAATCATACAACATGATAAACAAGCAATCCAATTTCATGCTTTGATCTTATGTCATTTTCACACACAAGGCACACAGCACACAAGCCGTGTAACACGGCAACATACGAACCACACATGTCCATACCTTAGCCAGAAGCAAGAGTTGTCTTACACACACGGGGTCCCGGTCGGAGCTCGCTACGGCCCTAGCGTTAATTAAAAACAGCGTGTCAGCTTATGATTTCATGTGACGACTTTTGTGACACTGCCCGAATTTATCTTGTTATTATCGGGTGTTATTTCCTAGATAAATCTTTATGGAATGTTCAACCTTTATTAGGGCTTCCCGTGTATTATACTTTATCGTACTCTTATGACATTCACATTGCCAACTCACACGTTAACTAAGTTCTTTCCTCTAGCTAACGTTTTAGAGTATACTAAGCATTAATCCTGTAACAAGTTTATATAAGATAGGTTTATCTTGTCTAAAGTGTACTCCCACCTTAGCTAAATAAATTAGCAAGGTGTTAAAACTATTATCATAGTAATACAATCTTTAAAAAGCTCTTAAAACATGCTTGTACAGAAGTCCTAAGATTTATAAAGCTATTACACAATTTCGATGTTACCCCTTGTCTAAGCTCCCTTTAATGTGTCTACTGATATGTAATCCTCCCACAAAATTTTATCAACCTAGTTACATGTGTTAGTTGTGCTTTGGGTTCATTATCAGACCAATCTCACACTCTTAATACCCCAGAATACCAGTTATACAGAAGCTACTTATTATCGAAAATCTGAGACCACAATGTATATATTTCTTCTTGCTTCTTGTGTTTAGTGAGCTCAACTGATGTTTTAATCTTCACAAAACGTTTTGCTAGTCTAGCTGCAGTTATTAGCTATGATTCGGGTTTATTTTCTTAACCATCAACACACTTATACCACCTCTGGAAGTTGACCGCACTGAGGTACAAATCCTGAAAACTGAAGTACTGATTCCATGCATACCTCACTCGGTTTATTTGTCAATGTATTAGTTTGTTTCCTAATTTCCCTTAACATGTTTACATCCTTAGGTGGGGGTGTTAACAAGGTTTTAAGATCATTTTTAACCCAATACAACACTCATATATCTTCTGTGCTTAATTACCCAGAAACAGCAAACCAACGCAAAACTGAAAAAAAAGGAACAAGACTCTTCTTCTGTCCGGTTATCAGACTGACTTCTAATTTCCAAATGAGCATACTCACTTAACTCCCTCTCTTAGCATGACTTGGGTTCCATCCTTAAGCTGCTACAACACCCTTAGTATCTCTGTAAGTTATTTCAGTTATACAGAAATAACAGTTTATCGAAATCTGAATCGACATCAGTGTTTTACTCCTTCATTCCTTCCTTCTAGCTCAGTTAATAGCTTCTAACCCCACTCAATTTTGTTTTACAGACTTACTTAGGTGCATTAGCTAGGTGTTGGGTTTATTAGAAAGCTAATACACATTCCTAGTATCTCTGCAAATCAGTTTTTTACAGAAACCACACTTATCGACAATCTGAAACATCAATCTGTATAACTCTTCCCCACGCTTTATTTTAGTTCATCAGTTAGTCTCAAATTCCACCCCAAAGTCTTTCAAACTTCACTTAAGTGTATTAGGAGTGTTTTAGGTGCATTAAAAACTCAATACAACACTTATACTCCATCTATAATTCGTTTCTACAGAGAACAACCAACACAGAAAACTGGAACACCCTTTCTGTGTTCTTTATCTAGTTTCAGTTTTAGTTCAATTAAGCCGGCTTATAACCCTCCCAAAGTGTATACCAACTTAGGTAAGTGGATTAGAAATGTTTCAGGACCATTAGCAGCTCAATATACTCTTTCTAATCCCTCTGTACTCAGTTATACAGAAGTTCAACTTTCAGGAAATTAGGGAACTGACATGTCAAAATCTGAAGTTCTTTCTTCCTTTCTTTTCTGTTGTTTTTCTGACTTCCCATTTTTACCCCAAGTTGTTTTCGTTACTTGGTTCTATGTTTAGACACAACTCCTAATTTTAAGACAACTCCACACTACTCCTTAGATTCTTTCTGTACTGAGTTGTGCAGACACGAAAGAAGTGAAGAACTGAAAATTAAAAACTGAAATCGTGGACTGTTACATTCCCTTTTCTTTTTCTGTCTAGTTAACCATTTGTCTCACCACCTGAGTGTACTAGGCCAGTCTCCAGCTAAAGACAGCTCCATCTATCCCCTTTTAAAACCCCTGGAGTTTCCTTATACCGACACCAGAAAAACTGAAACTCGAAGTTAATTGAAAACTGGTGAAAACTTGTGCTGTTTTGTCTTTCTTTCTGTTTTCCTGGTCTGATTTTAAATTTTTCCTTCAACTCATATAGCTTCCTTGTAAGGAGTATTGGCTTAATCCTAACCTCACCCAACCCAAAGCTTTATGTTAAAACTGTAGAATCTCACTCATACTGAAACAAAATTTCAAGACTGAAACACTGGAACTGATAAGGAACTGAAGTCGCAACCTGCTATATTCACTTATGTTGTTTTCTGTTTTGATTTCCAGATTCTCCCTCCTCATTGACTCATGGGGTTAAGTGCGTTATAACGTTTTAAAATTCATGAACAGACCCCAAATATCCTAGACAGTGTCTACGAACATTCATTACACAGAAACCCAAAAAAATCTACAAATCAGAGAGCATGTCACGGAAGCATGTTTTTTTTTGTTGATGTTATCTCTCTGTGTAATGACCTGTCTTTGAGTTCATCCCTAAACCATATGACCACTTAATTTAGACGTTTCAGTAGGGTCCCCTTTTTTTTTCCAAGTTTCACAACAACCTACACACTCTGATAGTTCTGCTAGGATTCCCTCATACAGGAAACTGTTAAGTATGCCAAACTGAAGCTGCATGTTCTCTCTGCTGTTTCCTTTACATTCTTTTAATCTGACTTCCCACTTCTGTTTTAGCATGCCAACTGTTTCCCTTAGATGTCTAGCTATTTAGTTACATTCCTTACTAT
Organism: Limonium bicolor; assembly: GCA_023374045.1. Taxonomy (NCBI): domain Eukaryota; kingdom Viridiplantae; phylum Streptophyta; class Magnoliopsida; order Caryophyllales; family Plumbaginaceae; genus Limonium; species Limonium bicolor. The sequence continues at coordinate 21,280 of JAIOTZ010000767.1, forward strand.
CGTTTTGACTCCCAAAAATAGTCCCAAGGCAATGTTATTAAACTGCTGAAAGTCTTGACACAACACCCTAAAAAGAAAGAACAACTGAACTGATGCACCAGACTATAAATCTCTCTTTAGATTTCCCTCCAAGTCTTTACCCAACTGGATAGGTGGAGTAGGAAGATTTCAACTCAAGGCCAAGTCGAAGCAACACTGTGATCACACCAGAAACCCCATTATACAGAGAATGATATACTGCAAGAAAACTGAAACTAATTACTTCCTGTATCTCCTCTTTAGCCTTTCTGTCCTTTCAACCAGGGTATTCACTTACTTCATTAAGTGGTTTGGCTACGTTTTTAAACCCAAAGCATTACTGGTATACCCACTGAACCACAGTTATACAGAATCTCAACGATTTCAGAAACTGAAACTAACAGAAAAAGGTAAGTGAACTGCTTCTTTTCTTTTCTTACTGTTTCCCCTCCTACCGATGCATTAGGTTAGTTTTCATTTTCTTCAAAGCACTACCACGTGTGGATGATTAGTCATGTGCGTCAACAAGGTTTTAAATATCTTCTCAACTCTATACTAACCTTACACTGCCTCTGCGAAGTTAATTACAGAAGCACAGATTTCAGAAACTAGAACAAGTTGTCATTGGTGTTTGATCCTTTTAAGTTGCTAACTGTCTCTTTCTTTCTTTCTTTCTTTTTTTTTTTGTAGTCTCCCATTTGATTACACTCAGGCCCTCGTTTTAGTAGGCTTTTAGGTTCATACAACCCTCAATATAACCCCTTCAAGCTTCTCTGTACTAAGTTACACAGAACAGAAATCTGTATACCAAAATCGTGAGCTGATGCAAACTTCTTTCTGTTGTTTTTCTTTTCTCTACTAATCTGTCTTCTAGATCCTCCCTCATTCCCAAATCGTGTAATTGAATGGTTTATAAAGTTTTATCCCCAAAATACCCAAGGCAAACAGGGACACATCTCTGAGAAATGAAAACAGAAGCTAAAAAGGAAATTTGAACTGTTACTTTTGTTTTCTTACGGTTTCCTTTCTGTTCACACATTTGGTTTCTGTTTTTCTTTCTTTTCCAGGTGTAAATAGGTTCATTAGGGGTGTGAAGAATGTGTTAGGTTCTACGACAACCACATTAAAAGAAAATCCTCATAACTTCTCTTAAAATTGCACAGAAAAGCATCTGTTATAAAATCTGCACAGATTGCATGGTGGGTTTACTACCTTGAGCTTTCTTCTTGTTTGACAGTGGTTCCTCCTGGTAAATACTTGGCAAGATATGAACTCCAGGCCCTTGAACTCTCGACCTTTCTGGGGTGACAACCCAAGTGTTAGACTTGGTAAACCAGAAAGACAACAGGTAGTGCAATCTGGGCTTGTTATGAAGGAAGTTTTACCTTAACTGATAATCGAATCTGAGTGCAGGTTCTCAGCCGGTCTTCTTTTTGCATGAAAACACAGCAGTTGTAGGGACTTGGATATACTGCAGGAGTCACGTTTTTGATCAGGGAAGAAGGAGCTCAGGAGAAACAGGAGTGAAAAGGAAATAAGGAGGACAACACAGAGCAGTAGCTCTTACCTTGCGTGCGAGAGGAATCAGAGGGAACTGAGGTGAGTTTTCTGATCGAACAGGGACGTGTGCATGCAAGAAGATGAGGAAGGGATGGTTGGGTACCATAACTGGTTAAGGCAGTTAGTGGTTACGATTTACAAGGGAAGAAAGGGCATGGGAGTTTGGGGCACAAATTTTCTGATGCACTAGAATTGTCTCCAGGTTAACATCAGACAGCAATGTGAAGTACTGGTGTTTGACGTGCAATTTTTTTTTCTAACAAATGAATCTGACTGTGCGGGTTTACTCAGACATGAAGGAGTGATGATTTCAGGATTAACCTCGGGAGGTAGTGCTCCCAAGTTCCAAAAGGGTCAGTGGGTGTTTCATTATGAGTTAAACGAACAGAACCGGAAATTACAATGAATCTGTTATCCTTACAGATTTTCGGACAGCAGAGCTCAAGGGAGTAGATGTACTTTTAAGTCGTGGAAACAAACATGGATGGGTTAGCATTTTAATGGGGCTGAGACTGCGAGGCGAGAATTTCAGGAAGGAGCAAGGACTGGGCGATCCCAAGTTACGAGGAAAAATATCATGGGCATTAGAATAAAGAAACGTCACAGTCTATATCGCGAATTGATCCCTCTAGTTTTCTATATTTCTTTTCCTTCGATCTGGTTCTGAACGAGGAAGAAGGAAGGAACCGGTACTGTCACGGTTGGTTCTCCTTTTTTTTGTAGTAGCTTAGTTGCTTAGATACTAGTTTCAATTCGTGAGAATTAGATACCGAATATGAGCATTGCTCAACCGGTTAAGCACTTGGGGAAGGTACGGGAGGTCTTGGGTTTGAACTTCAGCGGGAGCATCTTTGCTCCTTTTTCTTTCTTTTTTTTTGTATAAGTTATACTTGCTTATTTATATATGTAACATCATATAATATACCCCATTATATTTATTTATTTATTTGCTACAAGGTTACGCGACGTTATCATTTTTATTACAACGTTACGATATCGTAACGTTACGCCCATGTAGTTTTCGTATTAGTACATACTTAAGTACGCGACTTTATTAGTATGTGTACGTCGTCACGGTTCGGACATATATATATACTAGATTTAATCTTTGTACGTTATTTTATGTCCGAATTATAAAACGCGTTATGGTTTTATGCGTTTAATGTTCAGGGGTATTCACACACAGTCATGCATAGCAAACATATCGCTCTTGTCACATAGTCAACCATACCCGAACCGAGGCTTCCCTTAGAGGTTCAGACCACACAATAAACATACCTTTCACCGATGAGCGCTCGCGTAAAAAATCCCCGTGAAATCTCTAGCGCTCGCTATGCCCGTGTCTACCCACTTGCGCCTCTGGTATACACGTGATGCGAATATCAGTATATTTACGTAGCTCGAACTTATCTAACCGTCCTAAGTTAACCCCTTACTTCTATCCCGTACTTCGATGTTCGTTAATCTTAAGGATTTAAATTTCGACGGCTCGTTATAATTTACGAGTTTGTAATTGTTGATGCGATAATAATACTTGTTGCGTGGAAGTTTCGTTCACAATTGTTTACGTAATATTGGGTTACATGCACACTGGCATATCGTTACATTCCGTTCTGCGATCTAGTTTACAAAATTACAGTTATGCAAGTGTGCGTGTGTTTATGCATATACAAATACGCACATGTTATGAATTGTTGTTATGCGTTGACATTTGTGAAACTTTTCCGTGCATGTAATATTTTATGCATTTGCATATATTTAAACATCATTGTTGTCGTTTTTTTGTGTTTACACTTGCATTTTGTTAACTACGTATAGCAATTCCGTATCATGTATATATAGCCCTCGTAATAAATTTCCAGCCTAGTAATTACTTCCAACATTTGTCAACTGAGCCATGTCTTTATGAATTGTACATATATACAATCGCTCCGTAACGGTCCTCCCTAAACCTATTCTTCCCCATTTTTAGCACAATGTTACAATATATCATTCAGACTTTATAATATATAAGCTGCCTACATTTGAAACTCTTGAACAACCTTTGTACTTTCGGTAATCCAACCTCTCCCCGCATATTTTTCTATAAACCCGACCATATATTTAAACTACTACATTTCTAGTCTTATTAACGTATAATCAAAGTTTCCAACCAGTATTACATACTTATCTCAGGATTTAATTTCCTAACAGCCCCTTTATTTCGGCAATCCTCATGTCATTCCCACAAGTTTTGTTTATTTGCAAAACTACCCCATTTCATAGTGTATATTTCCACTTAAGTCATAATCTAAGATGTTCAACATTAGAATATACATAGGTATATATATTAGATTTTACGAGAACCCCGTAGGTATCATTTTGTTACTCCCTCAAAGCGTCTCATAGTTGGTACGACGACGGCCGATGGGGAAAACGGCAAGGGAATACAGAACCCTGAGAGATACACCTGAAATTTAAATCCTTATCCTAAACCAAATTTGCCTCTATAATGTCACAGCCCCTAAAGTCTTTTAAATTCTTTATTGTACCTCCAGATTTTCGGTAATCACATTATATACCCCTAAGCTTTATAATGGTTACAAATTAATACCTATGCCATATATTATAGCTCTTAATTAATTTAATCACTATATTTTCGGTAACCACTCAAACACCACTAATCTCTTTATAATTAGTGTTTTTAACTTAATATTTCTTTAAATATCTAGAATAGCTATCATATCACTTTAACTTGGTCAACCCTCATATGTGGTCAAGATTGACCATTTAATTCATTCTTTGACCAGCTTGTTATTGTTTACGGAAGTACCCCTCATAATTTCCTAATTTTATAATTAACCCCTAATTCCATAAAGTCCGTATGTTATACTTATTAAAACCTCTAAAATTATTCCTTTCTGTTATTATTACCATTCATACCCTATATTTCATTTAATTATATTTTTCCCCCACATATGATTTATTTATTCATATAATATATATGTACAAGGTTTTAAAATTTATTTAAGCCATGATATAAGTTTATAATTACGCCTATATTTTTCTAAGGTGTTACTAAGTAATTGTAATTGCTAGGAAAATGGTTTCGCACCAAAATTTTATATAACTTCACAATTCAACCTATAAATTAATTAGTGATTATTTAAGGCTCCAAATAATTATAATGGCCTAAATATATGACCTTAAAATAGCATAACAATTATTTTAAAATGACATTTAAATCTCTCAAAATTGTACCAACACCACGGTTTTTGCAGCACATTGCTTTACCCTTTCTAAGCCATTTTTCCAAATCATTTCCTGAACATTTTCACACATTTTGATTTTTTAATAAGTCATACGTGCCTAAATTTACCAACCTAGTTTATAGCCACCACCGTTACATATTATCAACACAAAATAATACATATACATAATTACCATTACCAGTTACGTACTATAATCACCAAGGACACACATGTATATATTTTTGTTCGGTTTTCACTCGGCATATAATTTGCACCTTCCTAAGTATTAAAAGAGAACATAATTCATTATTACCTTAGTTAATCACCAAGAGGATCCCACAATTTTCTCACCAGCCACACCAGCCACAAACCTTCTTTTCCTCAGCCTAACATGCGCGTATATATTGCTCAGTTACAGATTTACAGATCTTGTACGTGACTCCAATTAACCAGGCTTACAACTTTAAGAATTTATTCACGTTTCATTTACCTTGTTTTAGAGGCTTTACGTGACTTCTCAGTTAGCTTGTCTTCACCCTCCTTCCTTGATGTTATATGGCTGTGGTTTGGCAGAACAAAGAGGCTGGAATGACGTTCAAGCGCTAGCATCAGAAACAGAATGGAAACGTCAAGAACTAGCACTCTCGACAGGAAGCAGTGTGTTAATATAGTTCTTTCCTACCGTAGAAGACCAAGGAGATCCCTCCTGCTTGCTGTTCCTGAGCCGGAAGAAGGGAAATCCAGCTGGGTGTGCTCTGTTGTTGTCTACTGCCACAGAAAGGAAAGGAAGATGGGTGGGAAGAAGACAGAAGTAGTGAGTTGTACAGAAGGTATTGTGCTTACCAGTTTTTTTTTTTGAACTCCCAACAGCAAGGAGAACGGCAGTTCCTGGTGTGTGTTTTCAGCTCAACAATGCAGCTGGGATGGAGGTTTCTTACATGAGTATAAGAGCAGGAAAGGAGTGTCAAAGGGGTGGCATTTTTTTGGACATAAACAGGACAAGGACAGGAGCTGTGTTTCAGCATAGTTTTCTTACCGTTGCAGGCCAAGAAACTCTACTTCAATAGGTGTTGTTTTATGTTGGATTCTGGAGCTTGCAGTAGTGGGTCATAAACCTTGAAAATGTAGGGAATCAGTGAATAGAAGTGCTGGGTTTCCATTTCTTGAAAAGGAGGCAAAACAAAAGGCAAGGGACTAAAGAAGGGCAGCTCTACCTTGGTTTCTTGCTGTTTTTTTTTTTGTTGCTGTTGCAGTCCTAATAGTTTCCTTGCTGCTAGCATTCCTTGTTGCTGCTTCTGTACACCACCGGTAATTGGCAGGGGTTGTTGGTCTGATGGTTTACTGCAACAGAAGAAAGGGGCTGGGATTGAAGTAAGGAGCAGCTGATAAATAATGAAGGAAGAAGGGTACGGTGGAAGAATGTCAAATCGTGAAGGTTATTTCCCTCTGCTGTACCGAGACTGCACAGAGGTTACTTCCCTCTATTGTGTTGTTGCTGCTACTGAAAAATAGTAGAAGAGGCTGGGATTGAAACAAGGAAGAAAAAAAGAACAATACTGGAGGGAAGAACTGAAAAACAAGATAAGGAAGAGGAAGAACACTGTTTGTGCCTTACCGTTTTTTTTTGTTTATCTTGTTGCTTGTTTTCTGTTGTCACTGATAGAGAGCAGGGGATGGTTGGTGTTTTGAGCCGCTGCAACAGAAAGAAGAAAGATGGTATTGGAGTGGGAAAGATGGAGGGAGGTCTGGTGACATGTTCCAGCTGACAACGTAAGAAAATAAGGGAGCAGGATTTGTTCTCAGTTTCTTGTCCTCCTGCTGCTCGAATGGAGCAGGGAAAAGAAAAGGGGAGATTATTGGCGCGGAGAGGCAGGGCTGTTGTGGTTGCAGAAGAAGAAAAAAAATGTGCAGACTGTTATGATGGGATGGGCTGACGGTAAGATGGGGAAAAGTAAGGGAAGAAGAAAAAAAAGTGGAGTTAGACATGCTAGGCTACTTGTACTAATTGTACTTATTCGAATATTCTATTTACTCTAATGATGCCTATTGTCTTTCTTGTGTAGGTGAAGCCGGCTGGGAAAGCTAATGGAGGGAAATTGAGTTTCTTTTACTAGTTAACATTGTAACACCTTTTGTATATATACATATATGTGACTATATTAATGTGTTATATTGTAACTTATAGTATTTTGAGTTTTAAATGTTTATACATGAGCATATATTATATCCATGATTGTGTTAGACTATATAATGTATTTATATAATTCATCAAGTGATATTAGTGGTATTTAACACATGTGCTAATGTGTTACATGCGGTATTGAATTTAGGAGTTAATTTCCTCCTTAATAATATTTTCTCTTTGATTCGAGATTAGTGGTATAATGTCCATTTGGACTATATATTTATATCATAATATTTGTGGCATTTATTGCTCATGATTTAATTTAATCCTTATTAATTAAGGTAATAATTATTCGGGGTATTTCAATATGTGTACTATATAATATCACATTTGGATGTCTATATCAATGGGAAATCAAAAATTTCACTTCTATGTGCCTTGTCTTCATGAATAGTGATTTTTATAAGCTATTTTGTAACATATGTTGTATAAGTAATTAAATTGACAAATAAAGACTATACTACCCTCATATTAATAAAGGGGGCCGGTTTTCTTAAGTGTGGTGACTCACCACTCTCTTATTGATGTATTAAGTAAATAAAGATAAGTAAATAAACTACTTTTTACTTTATAAACTACAAATATCTCTTAAAAGCAAATTCTATCTCATTCTCTCATTTCTTTCTTTCATTTCCCACGGTCTCAACTCTCTTCTTCCTTCTTCTTGTTGTTCTCTCACAGTAATATCACACCACCTCCATTAAAACTCCTCTTTGATCTCTTGTAAAATCTTGCTCACTTGTCCAAATCAAAAACAAACACCACCAATCTCTTCCTCTCATCAAGCTCTTCATTTCTATCTTCTTAAAAGTCCAAGACCACCATTTCGGTGCCATGGAGTTCCTCCATTGAAGGAGCTTGAGCTTGTATTTTTACATATTGTTACTCTCCTTTACTTCTAGGTAAGGAATCTCAAATAAAAACTCCATTTCCTTCATGTTTTTGTGGTAACCGAAAATACATATTGAAGGAGCTCTTTGTGTGACCTTGTTCTAGCTTCATTCCAACTCTTCATGGACTAGGTGGAGTCCTCTCTTGCTAGATATTCAAACTCTCTTCAAAGAGCAAGGTAAAACAACTACATTAATGTTTTTGAAACAATGTAAAATTAGGGTTTACAATGAGATGGAGCTTGTAGCTTGAATACTCAGTATAATGTTTGTATATTGTTTAGAACTTGTCAAAGAATCAAATACCCTACCGGTTTTTAAAGGAAACAAGAAAGAAGTTGTTTGGAAAAGAGGTAAATCTACTAACCAAATGTTGTTTAATGCCTTAGGAGAAATGAGCTTATAAATGCTTATTGAAACTACCTAAAGAGCAAATGGTGAATGACTTAGTAAAGTGTTCTCAAGAGCTTAGTAAAAGGCATATGTGTTGTTGAGTGTATTTGCAGGTTAAAGGCAAATATATTGTGGAAATTCAGTGTTTATGATTTATGCATCTTAAGGGCCTAAGAGCCATGTCATTTAAGGGCCTAAGTGCCATGCAATTTAAATTATGCACTATATTGTGATGTAGTGCTTTGTGAGTGGAGTTTGTGTATAATAAGTACTTGATGGATTTTTAGTGTTCTTGGTTGTTGGTTGGTAAAAACAATGTGTTTTGGTTTAGTAATGTTCTAGGAGAACCTATGTCGAAATTCAGGTAATAAATGTGAAGTTCTAGGAGTTTAAAATGAGTTTGATAAGTTAAGGAGTATTTAGAATGGTTAGGTGTTTTCCTTGTGAAAGAAACATGCATTAAGGTGATTTAAGATGTGAGAAGGACTTAGGCATGAGCTTGAGGTTTTAGTATGTACCAAAGTCATTTTGGACTTAGATAAAGACCTAGGCAAACTTTGGTAAATAAGGAGAAAGTGTAAACTTGGAAAAGAATTTCAAGAGTGACATAAGGAGTTGGTTGTGAGAAATAATGCTTAAGAGATGATGTTAAGATGAGGAGAAAGCATTTTGGGATAGTAGTTATAATAGGTGAGAAACACCATTTAGAAACCTAGTACAAAATGTTGTAAGTGTTAAGGAATTTTACAAAGAAATAAGTAAGGGCTTAAGGAATTAGAACATGAGTTTCATGGATGTTGTATGTGGATATAAGGGTACCAAATGTTGTTAGGAAGCATTAAGAGGCTTTAGGAGAAGATACTATAAGGGTTGGAGGCTTTGGAGAAATTTGGTTAAGTGTTTAAAGGCTTAGAAATTTGAGTATAATGCCTTGTCCGAACTTCCGTCCGGATGTGGAAGTTCGGACAGGCTCTGTTGGGTAAAGGAATTTTCACTCGCGAGCAGTGTCCGAACTTGGGAAGTCCGGACACTAGTTCGGACGTACCCATTCTTCCTTAGGATTATCCTCAAACTGTGTCCGAACTTGGGAAGTCCGGACACAGGTTCGGACGCACGGATTTCTGTCTAGATTTTTCTCGGCTCACGTCCGAACTTCCGAAGTCCGGACATAAGTTCGGATGTGCGTCTGTTTTCTGTCTAAAGTCACGGCTTGCGTCCGAACTTGGAAGTTCGGACAGGCCACTGTATGGACCAAAAATTATTGTTTTAAGATGGGGATTGTTATCTAAAAATGGTAGTTGGTTAGTAATGATATTATAAGGTTATGTGAGACATGTTAGGTGGGTTTTAAAGGCAATTAAAAAGGATGAAAAGTTGTAACAAGTGTAAAATAAAAATAAATTAGTAATGTTGAGTAGATAATGTTAATAATGGACTAGTACGTAAATTAACCGACGTTACTAATGTGTTTAGGATTCTCTCAAGGTGGAAACCAGTCGAGGCAAGGACCGAGGTATGGTTTTCTTGCAGTCTGTTGTCTAGCGGTTTACACCGGTTTGTGTGTTGTATGTTTTTCTGTGTGTTTATGACGTTATAAGATTTAAACATGTAATGAGTTTACAGTTGTTCATATTATTGTTATGTTATGTTGTGACTCATTTCCCTCGTGTGTGTCTAACATGACTTACCACCTATTGTGTGTTGGATGTTAAGTTCCACTATGAACTTCTAACAAGTGTTAATTGGGAAGTGAGGAATCCGGTTGTCCGGTCATGCATGTAAGTTAAGAGTAGATATCTGAATCAGATTCGACTCTTATGTTGTTAAGATTGTTCTCCTTAACTTGGCGTTCGATCTCCCGTTAGCTTCCTCCAAAGCTTACCTATTCTGACTTATGATCGGTTTAGTGGGAACCTGTGTTTATGTGGTGTGTTCGGGTCACTAAATCCGAACCATCTGTGACTTAAGTTACTCGTTCGTCTAACAGAACGGTAATGAGTGTGTTTAACGAGCTTAACATGAGGGTGAATCATTCTCTAGGCTCTTGTGTTATTTGACCCTTGTGGTTTGTTATCGTGGAGTGAAAATCCACTGTATATGTGTTATTGTGCTGTGCACCATTGATGCTCAGCCATATGTTATGTTATGTTATGTATATAAATGAATGCCATGTTATCATGACAATTAGCTGCGCGTATCCCGGTAGCCGATGGGCTGCGCGTTAGCCATACCAGCCAAGGGTTGCTGACCCCCTCTCCATGGGATCCATTCTTATACTGCAGGATGAGGATCGAAGAAGCGGAGTGGCTCTAGATCCTAGGATGTGGTTTATTTTGAGTACTTTTGGATGATGGCCCGGGATGCGCCTGTGCTCCCGTGGCGTGATGTGTATTTGGTTGTGACAGATAACAGTGATGTGATACAGTGATGGACATGTAAACACTCGGTATTGTATATGATGTATTTATGGTTTAGTTTTATGCTCGGGAGTCTGATCATCAGACCGGTACACTTGTATTTATTCTGCCTTGTCAACCACGTGGGTGGTTGACGGCGTTGTAGCACCGAAGCGTTAGTTACTGTTTAGTTATTTAATTCCGCTGCGATTTCATTTAGTATCATGTGCGTATTAGGGGTGTTACAACATTAAACGTATAAAATTATAACGTGTTGTAAAATTTAGACATGAAATAACGTACGAACAATTAAATCTAGCATATATATATATATGTATGGATACGGAAACACACGTACGTAACGTTACGATATTGTAACGTTGTAATAAGTGACAATAACGTCGCATAACTTCGTTACAGAAAATATATAATAACACGATATAATATATAGTCGTACGTATATTGAAACGTTGTAAATATGTGACGATGTCGTCACATAACTTCGTAACAAAAGAAAATAATAATAATAATAATAACACGATATAATATATGGTCACATATAGAGAAAAAAAAAACTTGTGCATTGATTTTAAAAAAAAAAGAAAAAGAGGAGGAGCAAAGACGCTCCCGCTGAGGTTCGAACCCGAGACCTCTCATACCTTCCCCAAGTGTTTAACCGATTGAGCTGTGCTCGATTTCAGTAACCATTACCAACGATTTAAAACTAATATCGAAATTACTATGGTAACCAGAAAAAAAAAAGAGGAAAGAAACAAACCTGCCCTCTGTATCCTCGAACTCTCCCCCCCTCCTATCTAATGAATCGAATTCTTATTCTGGTTAGAACACGCCTCAACTCGAACATCAGACATGGGATTAACCCACACCTTAGACACTTATTCCCACCTATATTATCTATCACCATGTGTTAAGTAACCTGGTTAGGCGACTGAAATCAGAGAGCAGTGCCCTCCGCTTAATTCAAAGCACTACACCAGCCTTCAGATATTATTCCCAACTAAGTCAGTTTTCACTAACTCCCATGTGATGTTCCCTGCATGCTAACCATGCTCTGCAAGGCTTGGAAATTCTCACGCCACCTACATCAGTCCCTGTCTCTCCTTCTCTTCTTTTAACTCACGGCACGGCACAACTCGCATAAACTGAAACCACAAAGAATTCATCCCATTCTTCCTCTACTGATCACCCAAGTTTAGAGAATTTACAAGAGTGCCAAAGACTCCTGAGACAGCCGCACCTTCTGTTCGAGTACCAAACAAGGTGATGCTCTCAAACTGTCTGTTCTATCTTGCTCCTCTGTGCTCTTGAATGTCCGAGACTATTACAGACCATGCACTCAATGGCCTCTTGTTTTCCTTGCATGCAAAATCCTCATGCAGTCCTCTTGGCCTTGTTGTAAAACCTCACGAGTAAAAGCGGCCCGACATTTCCCTGAAACACAACCTGAAGGTAACATCTTCTAAGCAGTTTCCTGCCTTCCCAGCTCCTCGTTCTTTTTTTTCTTCCTTCTGGTGTTGCTCAGTCTAACCGTGAGTACTCCCTTCAGTAAGGCCGAAAGTGCAAGGCCTGAGAGTTCCACATTTGCCAAGAGTAGATCAGGGAGTATCAACACCAAGACACAGGAAGACCCAAGGTATTAAACTACCCAAGTGTTCTGTACAGACTTTAAAGTCGATTGTTTCTGTATAATAAAATCCAGAGTGTTGCCCATATTGTTGTGAATCTGTTTTGAGGATTGGTGCTACGTTAAGACACTTAACTAGGTAGTAACTAACCTGAGAGTGTGGGAAACTCACACAACACATTAAAATCGGAGTTAGAAGCTGTAGGGGTCAGAAAGGTATTTTTGGGTTTTGGCAGTTTCAGCTCTGTTAGATGAACGTGACAGTAAAAAAAAAACTGTATTAAGATCTTAACCAGCAGTTAAACAGTTGAGTAAAGTGGAGAACTCAATTCGTGAAGAAAAACAAAAAAAACAGAAGTAAGTAACAGATATAATAGCAGCTCATGCTCTAGTTTTTACATTTTGTCTGTTTTCTGTATAACTGAAATTAAGAGGAGTTAGTAGTGTTGGGTTGGGTTGATCTTGAGTGTGAAACTATGATAAAACACTTGATTAACTGAGTCGGTAGTTAAGGATAGATTGAAAGACAGTCAGAAGAATAACCGAAGAGAATAGGAGGAAGAATATCAGATTTGGGTTACTTCAGTTTTATGTTTTTCTGAAAGTTGTTCTCTGTATAACCCCATCTTCAAAGGAGTTAAAGGGGTTGAAGTGACTTTATATGGGATCTAAAACATTGCTAAGATACTCTACGAGCTAGGCATGTTCATTGGGAGTAATAGAAATCAGTTAATAATCTAACAGAAGGAGTGGAAAAGAGATACACCAAATTGAGTTTTCAGATTCCCATTAGCAGGTTGCTTCTGTGTAATTCAGTACAGGAGTTATATAGGTGTGTTAATGGATTAAGAATGAATTTAAAATCTTGTTACGTGACTTAGCTAAGAGTGTAAACACTTGAGAGAAACAGGAAGACAGATTGATAACCTAAATGAAAGATTGAAGAGGAAATACACAGATTAAGTGTTGCAGTTCCTGCAGTTTTACATTGTCAGTATAAGGAAGTTTAGTAGAGTTATCAGTGTTGTTTTGGGATTTGTTTTAAGTTTAAAACCTTGATAAGTCACTTAACTAGGTGGGATAACCATTTGGGAAAAACAGCCGATACACTAGAATTGAGTTCAGGAGTAGGAAAGTGCAGAAAGGTAGCTTCTGTTTCAACATTAACGTTTCTGTACAATCACCTTCCTGCAGTAGTCTAAAAGATTGTGTTGCTTGAGGTCTGGTCTGAAAGCTTGCTGAAGCGTGGGGCTTAGTATAAACAAATTGGGAAGAATTAAAAAATCCAACTCGGGAACAAACAAGAAAAAAAGAAATAGGGAAGAATGTATCAGGTTCATCACCTCAGTCCTGGCAGTTTCCTTTCTGTCTCGGTCTATCAAATACATCTGAGGGTTATTAGGATTGTCTAGGTAGTTCTGGCTTCAAAACATTGCTAGAACACCTAGTTAAGCAAGTGAGTACTTTGGGATGAAGTGATAGACAGATTTATGAATTGACAGAAGGAAAGCAAGGAGAGTTATCAGGTTCATACTTCAGGGTTCAGGTTATGTGCATTTTCAGTTGGGGACTTTCCAGAAGCTCGAACAGATTGTTTTGGGTCTATCTTTGAGCTTGAAACCTGGGGTAAACACTTAAGTAATGGACTAAGAAGGTTGGGGAAAAAATTGAAAGAAGCAGATTAATGAACGAGAAGGAAAACAGAAATCAAATTAAGAGAACAGTTTCAGTTTTCAGGTTTCAGTTTTACAGCTTCATTCTCAACTCTGTATAACCATGTGACAGAGGGCTGGTTGGAGGTTGTGTGGGTTTAAAACATAAGCTTAACACGTAATTAAGTAAGGGAGTACATGGGACAGATCAAAAGACAGATTAGTACCCAACAGAAGAGAAAGTTACCAGCTCTTATGTTTTGCTTTCTGAAAATTGTTTTCTGTATAATTTTGTTACAGAGAGTTATGAGGGATTATAAAGAGTGTTGTATGAGCTTAAAAACCCTTCTTAGTGACTTAAGTAAGTGTGGTAACACTTTGGAGAAAACTGTGGATCGATTTAATGCATTTACAGAGTGGCTAAATGAAGGTTTACACTACTTGATGCATCAGTTTTTCCTGAAACTGGTGTCCGGTTTGAATGACTTTCCAGAGAAGATAAAAGAGTTGTGCTGGTATAAAAACAAACCCAAACCAATGCTAATTCACCTAACTAAGTGTATTAACCTTTGGGTAAGGTGGGAAGTCAAGCTTGGTGAACAAACAGGAGAGAAAGAAAGGGAAGTTGGCAGGTTTTGACATTTCAGTTCATAGTTTTACTGAAACTTAAGTGTTCTGTATATAGAGTTTCCATGGACATTGTCTAGGCTGTTTTGGGTTGTTTCCCAAATTCAAAAGCTTTATAACGCATACAATCACGTGAGGAAATGGGTGAGAGAACCTAGAAGTGAAATCGGAGAACAAAGGAAAAGGAATATAGGGAGATATATCAGTACATGCCTGGGAGATATATCAGTACATGCTTTGGTTTTCTGTTCTCTGTATAATTGAATTACAGATGTGTAAGAGTGTTGAGATGGTCTGGAAATGAGCTTATAACTGTAATAATACATATACCTAGGTGTTTAAGCACTTTGGAAAAAAATGAGAGATCGATTTAATGCAATAAAAGTGAAGTTGGAATGGAGGTGTTCACATGCTTGGTGTTTCAGTTCCTGAAACTTGTACCTCTGTATGATCAACTTCCTGATGTATTAAAGCTGGGGTGTTGGTGTAATAACAAACCCAAATCATTACCAATACACTTAGCTAAGTGGCTAAAACATTCTGGGAGAGTTAGACATCAGTTTGATACATTAGAGGTGAAGCTAGGTGAGGTAATGCATGGAAATTGTGTGCAGATTTAGGAAATTCAACGCTTCTGTATAAGCATGATTCTAGGAGGTTTCTAAAGACTATATTACTATGATAATAGGTTTAAAACACTACTAACCTATTTAACTAATATGGGAATATGCTCTAGGCAAGTTAAATCATATTAGTGTTTAAAAGTACCCTAGAATAATAACTAGTGGGAGTACTTAGTTACCTCACACAATGACGATGTGAACGTCCTAGGAGTTAAATAATAATCTAAGATGGGCACTTTGGAAGTTCTAAGGTTTAGAATATATTGTACGTTCAACGACTCACGTAGGGAATAACCCCCGGTATAAATAAGATAAACTAGTATGAAATGTCGTCACATGAAATCATGGACTGACACATTGTTTTAATCAGCGTTAGGATCGTAGCGAACTCCGACCGGGACTTCGAGTGTAAGACGACTCGTGCTTCGAATAAGGTATGGACATGTGTGGTTCGTATGTTGCCGTGTTACACGGCTTGTTTGCTTTGTGTGCTGTGTGCTTTGTGTGAAAATGACATAAGATCAAAGCATGAAATTGGATTGCTTGTTTATCATGTTGTATGATTTCTATATCATCGTTGAATATATCATTGCGCGCACACAGTAGTTTAGTCCCTTTCGCGTTATGGAACTTTGAGATGAGACTCAACGAACTATGTAAACAAAGAAACTACATAAAGGGAAAACTATACGAGAACTACTACGAATTATGAAAACAAAGAAAACTCAATAAGGGGAACTCCTCTCTAAACCATTGAGGACTACCATGACACCCACTATGGTGTCTATTCATTAATCATAATGAAGAGCAAGTCTCCTTGGTGAGACATGACGAACCACGTAGACAAAACAAAAGAACTATACAACGAGAAAACCCCTCTTAACTATAGAGGACCTCTAAAGACACCCACTATGGTGTCGAGTTATCAAAGATGATGATAAGCCAGAACATTGAGAAGGAATAGGGAGACGGACCCTTGAATCCGGAGCAGAGGCTAGTAACATGGAAAAAGGAATAGGGAGATGGACCCTTGAATCCGGAGCAGAGGCTAGTAACATGGAAAAAGGAATAGGGAGACGGACCCTTTGAATCCGGAGCAAAGGCTAGTAACATTGAGAATGAATAGGGAGACGGACCCTTTGTATCCGGGGTAAAGACCATAACATGGAAAAAGGAATAGGGAGACGGACCCTTTGAATCCGGAGCAAAGGCTAGTAACATTGAGAATGAATAGGGAGACGGACCCTTTGTATCCGGGGTAAAGACCATAACATTGAGAAGGAATAGGGAGACGGACCCTTTGAATCCGGAGCAAAGGCTAGTAACATTGAGAATGAATAGGTAGACGGACCCTTTGTATCCGGGGTAAAGACCATAACATTGAGAAGGAATAGGGAGACGGACCCTTTGAATCCGGAGCAAAGGCTAGTAACATTGAGAATGAATAGGGAGACGGACCCTTTGTATCCGGGGTAGAGACCAGAACATTGAGAAGGAATAGGGAGACGGACCCTTGAATCCGGAGCAGAGGCTAGTAACATGGAAAAAGGAATAGGGAGATGGACCCTTGGTATCCGGGGCAATGGCCAGTAACATTTAAAAACAATAGAGAGAGAAAGAGCTATCCGGGAATGGAGGATTAGCTATGGACAAGATGTACTCCAAATTGTGGTGATAAGAGAATTCACAAATAACCCTTAAAGAAACAAGGAAAGATTAGCACCTACATGAGATGGTCACGGGATCTAAATTACATCCCCAGACCTGGTGCAAGGAAAGCGAAAGAAAATACACATTAAGGGAACAAGAGAAAAGAAATGAAAACACACAACGCTCGTACGATCCTATAGTGAGGATCATGGGTATCACATACCTATGCATACGTTTGATGACTTACATGTTTACTGTTGCTATATTAGCAGCTTGTTGTGCTTGGTTGTGTGTTGGATGGGCTATGATGCCAGCCTGTATGCTTGGATGTTTGTTGATATTGCTATGCTACCTTAAAGTGTGTTTGATATTATGATGTATTGTGATATGCTTTACTGCTTTAATAGCATGTAAATTGACTTAATAATATTCGACCAAGTAGTCGTGTGGCCCGGTAACATGCGGGCTTCACACGTTTATACTCAGCGTAGTTTGCTGAGTCCTTTACACCCAATTTTTTTTCAGGTCTTATGCTTGACGATGGCGGAGAGTAGGCAAGTGACTACCATGGGGGTAGTCCACCTGGGCAAGACGCTTAAGTAGTATTCCTTCTTATGTATGGGTTATGTTGTTTAAGTTATAAACTATACTGTAGACGCTCGGTACTTAGGTTGTACTTTATATTGTATTTGGATTTGGTTAAGGTTTAGATTCCAGTCATTCAGACCGTAACTTGGAGTTGGTAATGAGGTTTGTCAACCACGTGGGTGGTTGGCGTCTGTGACACCCGGATGGAGGTTATTCCGCTGCAAGCTAGTTTACATTATCGTCGGGCGTTTCAATTAATCTAGGGATGTTTTATTCGGGGGTGTTACAGAAAGTGGTATCAAACAGACAAAGGAAACTCAAACACCAGGCCACGCTGTTGCTGGTGTTCGCTTCAAAAAAAAAACATAGACAGATGGTTATTGTCTCTGCCGGGTCGTGGTGGTACTGCAGTGAGCTGAGGATTTTGGGTTTTTGTAAAAGTAATCAGCCATATTAAATCCTTCTTTGATGCCCATACACTCTTGAAACTTAGAGCCCACAAACTTTCACAGATTCCCTTGGAACTTACCACCAGTAGAGATTTAATAATCAACGGCCCATCAATCTCTTATGCCTGAAACTCTCTGTATTGACTCCTGCAGTTCCTCATAAAGTTCCCAACTCAGATCTTGACTCTTCTAGTTGCACGAAGAAGAAAACCAGAGATCTCCCTCATGCTTCTTTGATTTCTCACGAACAGACAGCAAGGTGATATTCTAAACAACCCTACCTCCTGTTCTTGTAAACGATGAACACTAACTCCTGAGCTAGTCTTTATATCCAGCCACTACATTTCCTTGTCCCTGCATGTACCGAAAAGTTAGCAAGTGTATCAAAGGTCCCTTAGCACTCTACGGTACTTTCATTCAAAGCAAGAGCTGACAAGAATCAGCAACACCCTGGTTGTAAATCAAGGCAAGGTGGGCCATCCAACGGATTCCTTTTTGTTTTAAATCTCTCCTCTGTTGGTCCTTTCCGGTACAAACACAGAATAACCACCCAATTCCCTCTTGTTTCTTTCGTGCATGAACCTCTCATACAGCCCTCTTGGCTCTGTTGGAAAATCTCATGGGTAAAAGCTGCTCAATACCTCTCTGAAATACAAACAGAAGGTAGAAACTTCAAACAGCCTTCTCTATGCTTCAACCCACTATCTTGTTGTGTCTGGTTTGTCAAAGACTAACAACTGGGTGATTGTAACACCCCATCCAACATTAACATACTTACAACAAACTGCAGCGGAAGAACAACCTCATCACATTACTTAACTTGTTGGTGTTACACGCCGTTAGCCACCCACGTGGCTAACAAGGCTAATACATACACAATGTACCGGTCTGATGGGCTAAATTCCCGAGCAACTATACATTAGTATCCCTTTCCATTAACAACAACAACAACATACACCTTATCAACTATACCGAGTATTTATAAACTGTTGCCGACAACAATTTCGGTCTTACTACACCTACTGTATACATACACTTAAATGTTTACCCATGTACCACAACTACCCCGTCCTACTCTCGAACGGCTTCCTGCTCCTTGAACCTGAAATAGGAAAAAGAAGAGAAAGGGTGGCCCCCAAGGGGCTCATCACCTTTGCTGGTATGGTAATCCCGCAGCCCACATGCTACCGGGCCACGCACAACTACTTGTCGTCTTAGCATGCGGTTGATTATATTTGAATCATACATGTAACAACGAACACACATCACATAACATTCGCCTCAACGGGCTCAACAAACGGATAATAAATCCTTACTTAATGAGTCACTCATGGTATACATCATCCCTAGAGTGTTCCTCCTCTGATGGAGCTACTTCCTTAATAGACGACACATACCTTTAATTCGGGTTACCCTTAAACGCCTCTTATCACAAACTGGGAATCATATCCATGATCCACACACTTCACATTTTACAACATATAACATACACTACATAACAACACTTAACAACACTTTGCACGTTTCCATGTGCACAACATAACACCGCAATAGATATTGCATCACAACAAAGATACATAACATAACGGGAATGGTCCTCTCAGGAACCGACCCAAACATCACTAATACACTGGTGAGCCTAGAGATTGTTGCCAGTCTCATGATAAGCTCGTTACACAACTCGTTACCGTCTCGTTAAATGAACGGTTAACTTAACACAAGGTGTCTCGGATATAGTGATCCAAACACACCGAAACAAACATAACAATAGTATGCCCCTGTGGCCCGACGTGAGTCAGTAATAGCCTTGGTTAAGCTAAAGGGAAGGTTGGGAACCAAATTGGAAAACAACCATAACATACAGAGAGGATCGAACCTGCTATGACAACGACCCTCATACTCACACGCGTGGCCGGAACAGACCGGACTCCTCACTCCCCCCGTTAGCACTTATTAGAAGTTCAACTTTGAACTTTATTAAACAAACACAAACATTGGGTTAAGTCTTGTTAGACATACACAAGGGAAGAGAGAGCCATACATTCACATACAATCATCACGCACCAACATCACATAACCAACACACGCATAGCCGTGGTTAGAACGTTCCTTAAGTCGGAAACGTTGTTACCGGATACCGTTCTCCTACGTTTACCTAATAGTGGTTAACTAGCCCTTCAAGCGCATTCGAGGTTACCGGTATCGGCACGTAAACATACAATAACAATAACGACTGTAAACTCGTTTCATGATTTATCTCATAACGTGGCAAACATACAGAAAAACACATTGGCATACAAGCCGGTGTAATCCGGTAGGACACAGGTTGCAAGAAAACCATACCTGTCACCGGAGTCCACTTAATCACGTCCATTTATGTTCCTCGAGCAATTCTCGAACAACTGTTAACATCACACGTGTTTTCATTAACATCGGGGTTTGCTTGATCATTTAATGTCAATGCTTAATTTTTCCCCGTTAACTTAGTTACATAACTTAACATTTTTAACTTGTTTTACTCTCACATTTTAATACAACTTCTAACCCACTTAGGTGTCATTAAAACTCCCCTAACATGTCCTTAACATCCTTATAACATCATTACCTACCAATCCCCATCATCACATATCATTTCTTAACCTTAAACCATGTTTTTGGTCCGACCGACCCACCGTCCGACCCACAGCTGGGTCGGTCCATTACAGACCCCTTTTACTTCCTTATAATCATGCCCGTCCGACCCACGTCCGACTCACTCGACTGGGTCGGACCATGTGCGAACATTTTCTTCCTTTGAAACTTGACCGACCGACCCATGTCCGACCCACCCTTTTGGGTCGGACCATTACCGAACACATTCCTAACATCTAACAGAGGCTCGACCGACCCAAACTGGGTCGGACCCCTGGGTCGGTCGCCTTCTAAACTTACCCAAACTTTACCAATTCTTCACCAAACTTCTCCTAAGGCCTCTTAATGTTTCCTAACAACATTTGGTAACCTTATATCCACATACAACATCCACTAAACCCATCTTCTAACTCCTTAAACCTTTACTTATTTCCTTGTAAAATTCCTTAACACTTTCAACATTTGTACTAGGTTCCTAAATGGTGTTTCTCACCTATTATAACTACTATCCCAAAACACTTTCTTCTCATCTTAACATCATCTCTTAAGCATTATTTTCTTACTAACTAAATCTCCTTTTTTTACATCATACCTAAACATCACTTGTTCCTTGAACACCAACCTTACCTAAACCTTAAACAACTCCTCCAAGACTTTAATCATTCACAAACACATTGAATTCCTAGAACTTCCAAGATAACACCTAAATCCTTGCATCACTCTAAATCACCTTAACACATGTTTTCTTCTCAAGTAAACATTTATTCACCTTTAACACTTCCTAGTTCACCAAGACCATTTAAAACACTTAGAACTTCTCACACATTTTCCCAAATTTGGCCATAGCTTCTCTTGTATATACTCACATCCAAACACTTAGGTTTTTACCTTATTTCATTCAAAACACCTAAAATCCATCAAACACATTTTTATACACAAACTTCACACATTAAGCACTACATCACAATATAGTGCATAACTTAAATTGCTTGGCACTTAGGCCCTTAAATAACATGGCTCTTAGGCCCTTAAATTGCATAACCTTAAACACTGAATTTCCCACATAAATAATGCCTTTGACCTGCAAATACATACACCAAAACATATGTTCTTTTACTAGTCTCCTTGAGAACACTTTACTAGGTCACTCACCATTGGCTCCTTAGGTATTTATCAAGCAAATCAAGCTCATTTTCCTAAGGCATTTAAACTACATTGAGATAGTTTGTTTACCCTCTTTTTTCCTCACAAATTTCTTTCTTGTTTCCTTGTAAAACCGGTAGGGCATTTTGTCCCTTTTCAACTATTAAATTATACAAACAATAGAATGAGTATTCAAGCATTATGCTTCACCTCATTAAAACCCTAGTTACACATATTGTTTTAACACATTAAGGTAATTGTTTTACCTTGGAATTGGAAAGAACTGAACAAGTATCAAAGAGGACTCCTCCTAGCCCTTGGAAGATTCAAATGAAGCTAAAACAAGCAAGATAATACACCATGGTGAGGTGAATTTTCGGACAACACAAAACATGAAGGAAACTTGATTTTTCTTTGAGTTTCCTTACCTTGAAGCAAAGGAGAACAAGAATATGTGCAAAGATGGGCTCAAGCTCCTTCAATGGTGAAACTCCATGGCACCGAAATGGGGCTCTTGAAGTTTTGAGAAGATAGGAATGAAGAGCTTGATGAGAGGAAGAGAATGGTGGTGTTTGTTTTTGATTTGGTTAAGTGAGTCATGAGATATTGACAATGGAAGGTGGAGCTTTGGTGAGCACTATTCCAAACCGTGAATGGAAGAAGAAGAGAGGTTGAAGAAGCCTTTCAACCGTGGGAAATGAAGAAGGAAGGGGAGAATGAGATTGGTTTTGCTTTTTGAAGATATTTATAACTTAAAGCAAATAGTAACCATTAGTCATCACTTATTACTTAATAAACTTACATGTGGTGACTCACACCTTGAAAACCGGCCCCCATTTTAATAGAAGGGTAATATAGTCTTTATTGACTCATTTAATTACTTATAACATTATATGTTACAAACTAGCTTATAAAAGTTACTATTCACAAACTAAGGCACATAAAGTGAATTTTGATTTCCCACTAATTGGCCACCCAAATGTGATACTATATAGTACACATGTTAAAAGAGTAATGATGGACATTTAGCCATTCAAAACTCATTTACAAGACAATTTTTCAAAAACGTGCTTTAAGACTCCTTAAAGCACATTTTGTGTTTTAACTTGTTTTCAAGCTTGGTTTTCTTTAGTAATTGATTTAATATGTTCATTAACATATAAATAAGGTATAGGTATGACCATTAGGTCTTATACACATTCATCCCAAAGCTTAGAGCACATTTTTGCTCATATTGACTTTAAGGTATTTTCTTATTTTCTATGTTTTATTTGGTTTAGCTGTCCACCAAAGTTTCTTAAGGACTTATTTAGCCTTATTAAATCATAATTAAATGTTATCAAGTCTTGGTAGGCTCTTTTGGGTCCTAACCAAGTTCACTCATAGCTTAGCATGTTTTTGCTCAAACTGTGTCTTAATGCTTTATTGATTTATTATGGTTTAAATTGTTCACTGATGTTACTAAGGCACTTTTATTTTAGCCTTTACATACCATATTTGATATTTAAACCACATAT